>OZ038492.1:110638014-110675514 GCA_964036315.1 Acanthosepion esculentum
CATATATAAATGTGTGAATATATATATATATATATATATATATATGCGTGTGTGTATATACATATATATGTGTATGTCTGTGCATGTATGTGTGTATAGATGTGTGCATATATATATGCGTGTGCGTATATGTATATATATGTGCGTATAAATGTGTATATATATCTTTGTATATATGCATGTATATATGTGTGTCTGCATATATATGTGCGTGTGTATATATGTCTGCATATATATATATATATATATATATATATATATATATATATATATATATATATATATATATATATATATATATATATATATATATGGGCACCTCGAGTAGTGAGTTCGATCCCCGCTTGGAAAATCACTATATGTGTGCGTATATATCAATGTGCATATATATATGTGAGGATATATATGTGTGTTTGCATATATATATATATATATATATATATATATATATGTGTGTGTGTGTGTGTGTGTGTGTGTGTGTGTGTGTGTGTGTGTGAGGATATATATATATATATATATATATATATATATATATATATATATATATATATATATATATATATATATACACATACATATATATATATATATGCGTGTGTGTCTCTATGTGTGAGTGAGTGTCTGTGTGTGTAATGGAAAGTGTGTACGTGTAGAGACATCTCTTTGTGTACTTGTTTTAAAGTGATATCTTTGCTAGTGAAATTGGCATTGAGAGATACTGGGTCGATTAAATGAGGGTTGAGGGTCGACAGTTGGTCGGCGTCAGGCAACACCGTGTGGCCCACTAACCTCGGCTGCCTAGTCAGAAGTAACGGAGTCAAAATGCTGGCCTAAGTTGGTTAGTATCGATTCTTCCAGACGGAAATCGTGTCGGCGCGACGATAGACTGTTGCCCTACTTTCCAATTCAGACGGCCACGTTTATTTTCAGATTTAATCCTTTTTTGAATCTGCATCGTTTCTAAGTTGGCTTGCGGCGATATCAGGTTGAAATGCGATTCTTCTAAAGTTAAGCAACGTCAAGCCTGTTGAGTGTCTCGTTGGGTGACCGCTAAGGAATACCAGGGGCTGTAAGCGTGGATGTGACATTGGTTTAAACAATTTGATGTCATATCACGTTGAAACAATTGTTCTTATAAGGTCAGCGAAGTTAAGCAATGTCAAGAACTGCCAGTACCTAGATGGGTGACTGGTTGAGAATACAAAGTACAGTAAGCTTGGATGTGACATTGGTTTAAACATCTTGCGGCCATATTACGTTGAAACAATTGTTCTTGTAAGGTCAGCGAAGTTAAGCAATGTCAAGAACTTCCAGTACCTAGATGGGTGACTGGTTGAGAATACAAAGTACAGTAAGATTGGATGTGACATTGGTTTAAACAATTTGCTGCCATATCACGTTGAAACAATTGTTCTTGTAAGGTCAGCGAAGTTAAGCAATGTCAAGAACTGCCAGTACCTAGATGGGTGACTGGTTGAGAATACAAAGTACAGTAAGCTTGGATGTGACATTGGTTTAAACAATTTGCTGCCATATCACGTTGAAACAATTGTTCTTGTAAGGTCAGCGAAGTTAAGCAATGTCAAGACTGGTCAGTACTAGATGGGTGACCTCGTAGGAATACCAGGTGCTGTAAGCTTGGATGGGCGGTTGGTATAAAGTGCTTGCAGCCATATCACATTGAAACAACAGTTCTCGTAGGATCAACGAAGTTAAGCAATGTAGGGGAGTGGTCAGTACCTAGATAGGTGACCGCTTAAGAATATTAGAAGCTGTAAGCTTGGATATGCGACTGGTATAAAGAGATTACGGCTATATATCATTGAAACACATATTGTGTACGATCACCAAAATCGGAGAGCCGGGTTCCATTTCTACTAAGGTTCATAATATTAACAAATACACTTTTACTCTTTTACCTCCAGGTATGGGTTAATTAGTAGAACTTGCATTAGCAAATCATTATTATCTACAAAAAATTCTTACTATCTACATATATTTTCTGGCTTTAAATAACCTGCAAAATGTTAATAAACTAAAAATCAGTCAATCAACCCTATCCAGTACTTACATTATTTACATTATTCGGACTGTTATCCTCATCTTCATTGCCATATTCACAACGTTTCGGCCCTTGTACGCTCCGGTCTTCTTCAGGTGATGGAAATTTTGGAAAGTTGAGATAAAGGGAAATAACTGAGACGGCAGGAAGAGGCATGACACATGGAACTAGAGCAATCTACCCCCGGTCGACGAAATAAAGGATTCGATTCGAAATTCCAATCACCTGAGCGTACAACAGCCGAAACGTTGTGAATATGGCAATGAAGATGACGATAACCGTCCGAATAATGTAAATAATGTAAGTAATCATAATACTTAATCACAGAGATATAGACAGAATCCCATGCAGACACTGACACCAGCAGAAAGCCATACTTTTTAGACCTTTTAAGCTTATTCAGTTTTATTGATGGAATGCTAGCCTTCGGTGGGCAATCGTCAGTCGGTTCACGCAGGCATTGATACGGACGAGCAATTCGTATAGAAACCTTAACAAACCATCATTAGTTGATGGCAAAACACTATCGAGAAGAATTGGATTTCTGTGTGACGTTTCGGTAAAACTTCTTCTTTTGCCGTGTCTCTTCAGGGCGTTAGCAATCATGGCTCGCCATAAATTTATTAAGCGTTAATCCTAATAAAGTTTGTCTCTTTGCTATCTCTCGTAAAGCTCGTTCCTCCATCCCTTTAATCAAGCTCACACGGTAGGTAATATATTGTTTAAATTTGTCACTCTTTCATTCCATAAGTCCTGTGAGTATCAGATTTCTCAAGCCCACTTTCCTCATGATGTCTCTTAAACATTTAAACTTTCTCTTCCGCATTTTCCACTGTCGCTCGTGCCTTCCATCGGTCCTGTGAGTATCAAATTTTCAAGGCTCCTTTCCTCATTATGTGTCTTAGAAATTTAAACTGTCTCTTCGTGATGTTCCTCTGTCACACTTCCCTTCAACAAATTCAGAATGACCAGAGTGAGTTTTATGATCTACTGTACCTTCGTAATCACCATTAGACTCTTCCAGCTCTTTCTGAATCCTCTGCACTGTCCTCAGATTAACAGCGAAATCTCTGAAATGTTCCTATTGGAGCTTCTGTCTGGTGCAAATTTTAAGCAGTACAGCATGCCATTTCCAAATTTATGGCAGTGTGAATTGCTTCATGATGCTCTTTTTCTCACAGACAGTGGCCAATTGACCCTACTATATTGTGCGGTTGACAAAATCAAAATCAAACAATGTGCATGTGTGAAATTAAGAATATAAAATGGCGACAATTTACCCATCGCACCCTTTCTCTCTCTCTCTCTCTCTCTCTCTCTCTCTCTCTCTCTCTCTCTCTCTCTCTCTATATATATATATATATATATATATATATATATATATATATATATATATATATATATATATATATATATATATATATATATATATATATATATATATATATATATATATATATATATATATATATATATATATATATATTCAAGGACACGTGGCCCAGTGGATAAAGACGTTGGTTAGATCCAGTGACTAGACCCAAAGAGTTCTGAGTTCAATACCAAGCCACGGCAGTGGTGAACCAAAAACCTGTTGAGTTAAAGGGAAATAACTGAGCCATCCGGAAGAGGCATGGCACATGGAACTAGAATGGTGGACAAAATAAAGGCTTCGGTTCGAAATTCCAATCACCTGAAGTAGGCCGAAGCGTACAACGGCCGAAACGTTCTGAATATGGCAATGAAAATGAGGATGACAGTCCGAATAATGTAAATATTACAAGTAATCATAATACCTCATCAGGGAGTGAAGATTGCGTTTAAGCATGAAACAAACTGTCGCTGCCGTGTGTTGACCTACATGTTCACTTTTGTATTTACATACGCTCTATCACTGATATTGAACCCTTTAACCAATAAATACAGCTACCTTAATACTAGCTCTTGAAAATATATTTCAATTGAGCACTGTTGAGTGATAAGCTAATTCTATAAACAACAGCCACCTGCGCTAATGCAAAGCTCTTCGGTAAAATGAATGGAGCAATTTGGGTGATTGGCATTTGTTTACATTCGTAAAAACAATACATTTAGCTGTGTAACTCGGTATTTACTCTGTCCCTCCACTAGGACGAGATGTGATACAAGGTCTATTTTTAGGTGGGGACCCGAATGCGTACGCCCGGGACGGGAACAAAAATTCCTCTCATCCCCCGCAACCGTCGGTTGCGCTGGCCTCGGTGCGAGCACCGATCCCTCCCTCTGTCAGCTTTTCCCCAGGGCTGGGCACCTCTCAGTATTATTTTCTCAGTTGCCCCTTTGTCCTTTGACAGAGAAGTCCCTGGGCGCACTCTGTCCAAGGACAGAGACGCAACTGAGAGATGATAAGAAAACGTGGACTTCCTCAAAAAGAGTAAGGTACGCGCTATGTAATTCTGCCGGGTGAAGATAGCTCTGACTGACACCAAATCGGTTTGGTTTCGATCCTAGCTCGAGGCATTCGGATATCTAGTCGCACTGAGGAGCTGTGAAACTGTAGTTTGCGAATGACATAATATATATATATATATATATATATATATATATATATATATATATATATATATATATATATGTCATCCACAGACAGACTGTTTCGCTGTTTCACAGCTCATCAGTGTGACTAGACGTCCGGTTGCCTCCAGCTAGGATCGAAACCCGACTGAATTGGCGTCAGTCGTAACTTCTACCACAGGGATGAAGGTGAATTTTAGCGTGTTTATTTTTAGATTTAGATAAACACACAGTGACTGACAGTGACTCAATTCTGCCGAAGAGTCGTGCAATATTAGCCTAAATAGTCACTGTTTACAACTTCACACCTCAAACCAGAGAGCTCAACCGAAATTAATTTCTCAGGAGCCAATATTTTTGTCATCCACAGAAAGACTGTTTCGCTGTTTCACAGCTCATCAGTGTGGCTAGACGTCCGGTTGCCTCCAGCTGGGATCGAAACCCGACTGAATTTGCGTCAGTCGGAATCTCTCATATATATATATATATATATATATATATATATATATATATATATATATATATATATATATATATATATATATATATATATATATATATATATATATATATATATATATATATATATATATATATATTATTTTTGCTTAGTTCATTAAATAAAAAAGTGAAGGTAAATGAAATCCCCCCTTTCCTTATTCCTCCTTTGTACGTCCATATATAAATATATTAATACCACCGACCACCTGATTTTGGGGTGAGAACGCATGAATCTTTTAGTTATGTTCTCCCACTGTTCACCGGGATTTTTTTTTAGAAATATGATGGCTCTGCCAGGTAATATGGCATTGAGATCTCTTTCTCAAGTGTGCCTCTATACCAAACTCCCTTAGGAATTGCTTATACTATTTAAATTATATATATATATATATATATATATATATATATATATATATATATATATATATATATATATATATATATATATATGAACGAGCTGATAAAATCAATGCGTACATATTAGTCTGCGTTCTAATTTTATTAAATTCATAGTTTTTTTTTTGGGGGGGTCACATTTTTCCCTGTGAAACAAGCAGACACAAAAGGTATGAACAGCCGGCTGTTCAATCTTTGTCTCTTCTGTCAACGTGGTTCACTGCTACAACCCTCACTCCGCCTAAATTCGTCAACATTACCGTCAAAAGCATTATATCCTCACCTTTTCAACACGTTCAGCAATAAGTCTTTTCATGAGAGAAAAAGCGAACAAAGCAGAAAGCGAAAATGAAGAGGAACAAACATAATGGCGTCAGTAAAGCGAAAATTTGAAAGAACACGCTCTTCTCTTCAATGTGATGAAAATGACTTTAAAGACAAATTAATCGTTAAAGAATAGTCCATTACTTCTATTTCGTTCTATGTGTGTATGTGTACATCTGTATGACTGTATTTAGTCGAAATTTTCAGTATTCTTTCTTTTTTGTTTGATTTTTTTCTGCTTTCCTTACTATTTCATTCGTGTTTGTGTATTGTTTTTTTTTGGGGGGGGGGGGTTCATTCAATATTTTCACGTTTGTTTTTTCTTTCAATTTCTCCCGGGTTTATATTGGCTTAATTATTTTGGAATTCACCCAATGAAAATTGGTTTTACAGTTAATGCGGCTTCCGTCTGCGTATTTAATGTCGTTGAATTTTTGCCGCCATTTTCTTCCCCCTCCCAGTTGTTATTTTCCTCAACTATTTCTTAAATTTTGTACTGTTTATAAAAAATATAAATAAATAAATATATATATATGTATATGTATATGTATCATAATACTAGTGAGATTTGCGTTTAATATTAATGTTGATTTATGAAAAAATTGCAATAATTACGTTTATAATTTTGTTTGGCTATCGACTGTTGTTAATGACTAGTTAGTTTCGAATCTTCTAAATTTTGTCAATGACTCGTTTTAATAATTTTACAAGATGTTTATGTTGTTGAAGATAACTTATTAAAATTTTGTTTGGAAAGAAAAAAATAAGTATTCAAAAATAAAAAATACATATATAAAAAAAAAATTGTTAATCGCTTATCAAAGTTTTCGGTTTATTTGTTATTCACTAAGCCGTTTTTTGTTTTTATCCATATCCACATTGACACGTATTCCGTAGTTTCTGGTGTTTTTTGGTTATTTTTCTTTTTATTGTTCTTTCAATTCTAATATTTGTTAATGCTATGCTTAAACATTTATCTACAAATCCTCTGTGCTGTTTCGTTATCGCGTATACGTGGATGGCAATGGATAAACAAAACACAACGAAATGCAGAGGTTCGAATCGCATGGCTGCTTTATTCCCGGCCAAATCTACAATGCCACCGCCCAAGGCGGTGTAAACCTTAATTAGTTCCTCATGCAACATGTGCCCAGTATCTATGGTTTGGCATTTCTTACTTAATTCCAAATACTTGCTGACTTTTCTCTTGGGAGTTAGTAGTATTTTCCCACATTAGTACTGTTAATATACTATCAATTTCCTGGTGACGTTTGAGAACATTATTTCTAGCCGAGGAATTGTTTCGATATTTTTCTGGGAATTTCAGTTGCTTTTCTTTATCCATTTTAAGTAGGTACCTCTAAAAATGAACATGCCATGATGAATAAAGGCTCCATACTTGATAAAAACAGTTTTATCGCCAAAATGTTTATTAAAAGGAAAGACCAAATCATTTTTTTATTCTATTAACATTTTTAATCCTTTCTAGCAAGTTTGCGTCAGTAGGTGGGCCAAAGATTAGTATGTATTGGAAATTTTAGCGTCTTTTATGGCATAAAACCATTTTGGAAATTCTTGCAAAAATCAAATTGTCGGATTTTAATTAAATTTTAAGGACTTATTCACAAACGAATTAAATTATTTTTTTTATTTTTTTAGAAAATTTTGGTAACCATATTTTTTTATTACATATGTTACCCCCACTTAATTTTATGAAATTTCGAGAAATTAAAATTCTACCCTCTTCATATTTATATTAGTTAAAAGCAGGGCTTCTTGGAGAACTTAAAACAATTTGTTTTTGTCGAACAGAAACACCATTTACCGAAAATCTGCTCTGAATTTTAAAATTAAAAATGCAATAAACTTGACATTACTCAATTAAAAATATTTTAATTGTTTTATAAATAAAAAATATTAAGGACATTGTCTTAAGAAAAAAATTTCGGTGAATAATAAATTTTTACAAGAATTGTTTACATTTTTTAAATTTTTATTAGAATAATTTGTTTTAAATCTTAAAATTGTATATTAATTTCACTATTTTTTATAGTAAGTAAAAATTGTTGACTAATCATAAATGGAAAAACTTAGTACAAATCACCAAAAATAATGTTTAAATCGGTTTAATTATACTTTAAATTAGCTAATATTTAACAAATAAAATTTCAGAAAAGTATATTTTATTTTTGGAAGATATTTTAATAAAGAGAATTACATTGCAATGAACGAGTGCTAAAAATTGAGCTAAAATCAATTTTTTTAGCAAAATCTCTTTCCAGATTATTTAAATTAGTTTTGAAATAGAGCAAAGTATTTTGCTTATTGAAAATATTAAATTTGATACATAAATTAAAATAAAAGCTTCAAGAAAGATTTTTCATTTTAAATTCATTTTTACTAATTAGGTATTAGTGAAGGTACCTAATTTTAAGTTGCCAATTGGATGCTTCGTTTAGCACGGAGGAATTTGTTCCTTCTATTCAGCTTTCACAAAATCTATGGTTAATTTTTACTATTAATACCGTCGGTGTTATTACACTTTCGCACCCCCTCTTGTAATATTTCACCGCGATGTAATTTTTTCCCCTGGCTACTACACGTGATTATCCTTTTTGCACTGCTTACATTCGTTACTTCACGGTCTTTACTGTTCGTTTCAAGCAAAGTATTATGGCTGATGTTCAACGCGTTCCCAATTAACGGATTTTTGAAGACATCACCATTTTTATGATTGGAGCAGAGTTTTACAACAATATTGATAACTGCATTCACTGGTGCCGTAATTGTGGTTTGCTAGCAGTCAATATGGACTGAATTGCTTGCAACAGCCGTTGTAGGGAACCGGTCTATTCGCGATAGGTGGACAACAGGATTTGGAGGTGTACACGTAAAGCTTGGGGGATGCGAAAGTATAGTAGCGCCTACCCGTCTCCCTTGTTGACCTAATGCGCAAGATCAATTCCGCCATTGGCCAGTTGACTACTTATAGAGCATCAAATAATAGTCGGGGATGAGACGAGCGTAACAAAAATATTATACCAAAATGTACTTCTTTGTTCTTAGTTGATATTGGTTACCTCGTCAGGCCAATACTGCCGATGCAATTGATCTCATTACACTCCATCTGTTAAGTCCTTCTTGCAGGCTTTATTTTTATGTGGGAAAACAAAAACAAAAATAGAGCGCTGAAAGTTTTCCTTAAAAATAACGAGGTAAATAATTTGTTCACTTAAATCTAAATAATTTCACTTTTCTCCTTCCGTAGAACAAATTATCCTCATGTAATCCGTCAGTATGTCATTCATCACCTGTCAAGTGACGCGAAAGGTTATGACCTGCTTTATTTTCAAATTACATCTTTTCGGCGTAGCAGCTTAGTTAAGCTTGGTTCAAAATATTTTAAATAACCATTACAATTTCTGATTCTCTTAAAATAAGTTTTGAAAAAATAATTGATTTTTAAAAGAATTTCAAACTGAGATTTTCATTTTTTTATAAAATGGAAAAAATGGTTGCCATGATCGATTATCTGTCAATTTTACTGAATAAAAAAAAACAAGATTTTTAACGAAAATTTCGGACATGCTACGAACGATTAAAAAATTAAAAAAAGAATACGCCAAAAATACTTTGATCTTTACTCTTAATAATAAACATTTAGACGATAAAATTTTGTTTTCGTCAAGTTTGGCGTCTTTTTCATCATGCTATGCTCTTTTTTTTAGCGATCTCATGGAGGTACCTATTTTATAGAAAAGCTTTTATAAATTCGAAACAGACTGGTTGATAGAATGAATACCGAATGTTTCCATATAAGGAAAGGGCTAATATTACGATCCACTTCAGGCACAGCACCAAGATTCAGTCGGAAGAAATTCAAATGAGAGCACAGTGAAAATTCAGTGACATTTCACAATCCGTATCGCTATAATTTTCAAGCATTGCTTCATGAAAATCCTTGTAATTCTGTTTTTCACCCAGAAACCCAATGATAAATTTTCTTTCTTTTTTTTACCTTTTGTTATTTTCGTTTCCAGAGTTTCGGATGCAAGCATTTGCTTCATTTATGGTTCAACAGACTCACCAGCAGCAGTTTTCTCGTCTGGTAACTTCAGAAACGTTGCTTGTATACCTGTATAAGATTCCTGTTTTGCGATCCAATGTGGTGAGGAATTGTTAAATCAGGCCTAGTTTAGTAATTAATGCAATATAGCCAAAAGAAACAAGTGTGATACTGGCAGAGAGCTACACACGAAATAAACTGACTCTTGATAATATTGATATCATATTAATGTTATAAATAAGGCTACAATTGTTTTCGGTATGCCAGAAATACTCAAGAAACCTGAAAAAGTATCAAGAGAAAGAATTTTGTTATATAGTGTTAATTACTAAGCTAACTTAGTAACAAGGAGGAGAAAAAAATTACAACCCCAGTGAACTCGTTTATTAACCATTATGCAACAGAAGGTACGTATTTTAGTTCTTAATTGAGCTTTTATATGCCATGTCCTTTCAGGGCGATAATGACTCCCGACAACTTCCTATCTTTATGCAAGTTTTTACTTTAAACCATTAATCTTTACCTCTGTTCTGCTATATATTGACATACTCGTGACTTGCTCACTATTTACATTATTCAGACTATTGTCCTCATCTTTGTCGCCATATTTATTACAACGTTTCGGCCTTTGTACGCTCCGGTCTTCTTCAGGTGGTTGGAATGTCGAACTGAACCCTTTATTTCGCTCACTGGGGTAGACTCTTCTAGTTCCACGTGCCAGGTTTTAATGGATGTCAGTTATCAATTCGACATTCCAACCACCTGAAGAAGGCTGGAGCGTACAACGACCGAAACGTAATAAATATGGCAACAAAGATGAGGACAATAGTCCGAATAATGTAAATAGTGTACATAATACCTCATCTCAGAAATATAGACAGATACTGAAAGGCCGAAACGTTGTAATAAATATGGTGACAAAGATGAGGACAATAGTCCGAATAATGGAAATAGTGTACATAATACGTCATCTCAGAAATATAGACAGATACTGAAAGGCCGAAACGTTGTAATAAATATGGCGACAAAGAGGAGGACAATAGTCCGAATAATGTAAATAGTGTGCATAATACCTCATCTCAGAAATATAGACAGATACTGAAGGGCCGAAACGTTGTAATAAATATAGCGACAAAGATGAGGACAATAGTCCGAATAATGTAAATAGTGTGCATAATACCTCATCTCAGAAATATAGACAGATCGTGACTTGCTGTTTCCCCTTATCTTCAACATTTTCAGTGACTGTTCAATTCTCTAACTCTTCTTTCCACATTGTGTGTTTCAGATTTTCATCTGTCTCGTTCTGCTGATAAGTATTTTTTAATTTCTATTTTTCTTAAAATTTCTTCCTTGCTCGTATGTTCAGTCCATGGTATTCTCGGCAGAACTACATTCTTGTCGTTTTAAGTCTCTTCATTTATGGAGAGATTGTCCAGAATTTACATCCATATAGGATATTGGAATTCACATAGCACATTAACACTCTTTGCTTCAAATAAATTTTTTCTTTCTCTTAATATATTGCTTAGTCTCTGAAAGGTATATTTCGCTATTCGTATGCGTCTTTGCATTTGGCACATTTTCTGTTGTCTATATCTACACTATCCAGATAGCCACATTTTTGTATTTGCTTGGTTTTAACATCCCCACAGCTCACATATTGGATTATCTCTTTTTCTGACAACCAAGCATTGATTTCTTACAGCTAATAGACAATCCTTTCGAGCAATGCTGCCTTCAAAAATAATCAGATAAGAGAAATAGTTTAGAAATATCGTAATAATAACGAACCTGCTATCCTGAGGGTTCCGGAATTCCTCCCATCGGTGAACGCAATCTTAACTAAGATACGCAGATGAAATGGAAGGAAAACCGCATAACCTCCTAGAAAATATAGCAACGGAAAGATAGAAGAAAGGACTAATTATAAGAAAACATGGGTGCATGGTTGCCAGCAAAAGAAAAGGCTCAAGATGCAAGCTATGAATTGAAGATGTTAACATTAAACAGCTACCGAAGTTTAAATATCTGGGAAGTGTTATAATAGAAGATGGAAAGTTGAAAACCCGAAATCCGAATGTTCATTGGATTAATGAAAGATATATTCCAAAAGCTAAATAAAGTGTTAAGAAAGAGATGACATTGTGTTGATGGCAGGAAAACTACGGAATCACCTAGACAAGGTAGTAAAGGAAAGTGAGAAGAAAGGACTAACCATCAACTGCCAGATGACAGAAACCAAGAGAAAAATCACAAGATGCAAATTATGAATTGGACATGTCAATTTCAAACAGGTACCGAAGTTTAAATATCTGGGAATTGTTTTAATAGAGGATGGAATGGGCAACACCAAAATCCGAATGCTTATTGGATTATTGAAAAATGTATTTCAAAATCTAAGCAAAGTAACAGGTTGAAACAAGTTTTTTATTTCATTGTGCATATACAACTGAAGATATAACCTCCACTGTTTCCATATAACATCATTCCATATCAACAAATTTACAGATGCGATTAATTGTAAAATACGAGACCAGCTCGTGTCCCCAAACTTGTTCTGGCATCCTGGGTAAGACGATAAACTACATCCAGCAGCAAGGCATCTGATCAGAAGGTTTTGAGGAGCGTGAGGCACCTCTTAATTGCTGGTGTTCCCAGGTCCACCCTGACACGGGGTGGTAGCACCTGTTAGGATCCCAGCTATGGTCAAATAGTTAACTATTACAGCAATGCTTTTTTGAAGAAACTTATTGCCAGCAATACAATTTTGAAGGAAATATATTACCAGAAACAGATTTTTGACAAAACCAGGAATAAAAAATGTTGTCGGCATTAAATAACCCATCGAGGTTGATATGCCGTAAAACAAAATAAACCAAACCAATCTAAACCAAAGAATACATATTCTATTCATACGAATCTATCCTAAAAATGTTGTCGGCATTAAATAACCCATTGAGGTTGATATGCCGTAAAACAAAATAAACCAAACCAATCTAAACCAAAGAATACATATTCTATTCATATGAATCTATCCTAAAAATGTTGTCGGCATTAAATAACCCATTGAGGTTGATATGCCGTAAAACAAAATAAACCAAACCAATCTAAACCAAAGAATACATATTCTATTCATAGGAATCTATCCTAAAAATTTTGTCGGCATTAAATAATCTATTGAGGTTGATATGCCGTAAAACAAAATAAACCAAACCAATCTAAACCAAAGAATACATATTCTATTCATAGGAATCTATCCTAAAAATGTTGTCGGCATTAGATAACCCATTGAGGTTGATATGCCGTAAAACAAGATAAACCAAACCAATCTAAACCAAAGAATACATATTCTATTCATACGAATCTGTCCTAAAAATGTTGTCGGTATTAAATAACCCACTGATCTGCCGTTAAACAAAATAAACCAAACCAAACCAAACCACTCTTGTTTTGTTGTCAAACTTAGGCCATCCAAATGATTCTGCAAAAGGTCAGGAGAATAGGGAAGATATAAAGCAATCATTTCCAAATTTAGCTCTTAAGAGATTTTTAGTTAATCGTGCAGTGTGAAGACTGGAATTATCGTGATGGAGGATTGCTCCGTTTCTGTTTTGTTTGGTTTGGGGTTTTTTTGTCCAAAAGTGCTTCCAAACGACGAAGTTGCTGGCAGTAGAGGTCAGCTTTTGATTATTATGTAACAGTCCATAATGAATGATTCTATGAATATCCCACCATGCCCTCAACAGGATCTTCTTTAGAAGTACTTCTCTGAGTTGCTGAGTAGGTCTTTTCCTCAACTGATCCACTGATGACAGTGCTTGATACAGGGTGACCACTGAAAGGCTGAATGATATAAAACAAAAATAACTTTTACAAACATATGAGTATTTTGCCGTAGCAAAGTTTGGTCCATTTGAATTTTGCATGGAAATATTTTAAAATCCAGTTTCAGAATCTTCTGAGGCGATGTTCAGGCGATGCTTAGTTCAGCAGAGTTCGGTTTAAAACCTTTTCCCGGAAGATCGCCCACTGATAATTAGAACGAAAGAAACGGGCAGAGATAGATAAATAGATAGATATCCATGAATAGACTGAGATATAGATATTAACAGACTTATTTTGTTAAGAAATATATATAAGGAAAATATTATACAAATATAATTATAGGGTAAATAAAGAAATTAATATAGATTAGGTTTGTTTATTACACTTTCTTTCAAGAAGGGGATGTTATAAACATTTATTAAAAGAAGAAAGTTACTAACGTTTTCTTTAAATAAAAAAAAACTGCTATAATGAAGCCAGACGTCTAATATATTGGCCAGAATAAAATTTTATACGTAAAACTTTGTACGGAATGGCCACTGAAAGACTGAATGATATAAAGCAAAAATAAATTTTACAAACACATGAGAGTCTTGGCGTAGTAAAGTTTGGACAATTTCAATCTTGTATGGAAACATTTTTAAATCCAGTTTCAGAATCTTCTGAAAAGATGTTCAGGCGATGCCTAGTAGAAGCTGATGAATCCTCAAAGACATTCTGCCGTATAGCTTCCACCGCTGCGGTTTAGGACTTCTCGGAAGATCGCCGACTGATCCCGTATTTTCAAACAGGCGATTAGGTTCCGAATCACGTTTTCGCTAGGATATACTCTGACATTAATGTCGGTATTTTCTGTGAGTTTCAATAGTTGATCTTCCAGTGGAAAAGAAAAACTCAGTGAGTGTTACCCGTTGCTGGACATCAGGCACTTTAATATCTAATGGACACTCTATAACCGGCACAAAAGGAAATTAAAAAATTAAAAATGAACAACTTATGCTTTTTTTGAAAGCCTTCCGTTTTTCAGTGGCCACCCTACATTATAAAATATCCATTTCCCAGTACGAGTAACAAATCTTTCCCAAAAGGGCACTTGATGCCCTGCAAACAACATGAAATTTCTTATTAGTCAGTTAAACGTAGTTGCAGGATTTGTTGTAACAGCAGTTTCCAAATCCTCTGAAACGAATCCTTTTGGACAACCCTCCATTGGCTCGTCATCTAGACTAAAATTTGAAATGAGAAAACCACGCCCTGAAAATTCTTTCACTCAATGCATCCGCCCGACACGCGCACTGGATGGATTTTGCTGCCGTGCTTGAGTTGGTACCATTATGAAACTATAAAATTTCCTAATGTGTTCTTTAGTTAGGACCAAAATAGAGGCAAGTTTCAAAATGTATTATGAATAATATTATATCTGAAAGAGAAATATAAATTACTCATAGTAACATTACGAAACAACATAACAAGGCAACACTTTAATAGATTTTCAACATTTTCACCTAAAAAATATCACAGTAATTCCGTTCAAAACAAACAAAACACTATGAAAGTAAACATTTTTATAGTAAAAAAATACTATCAATACATAAAAAATATCAGCAATACTACTTTAAATAAAAAGCAATACCTAGTTATAGTAACATTACCAAAAATACATTTTATCTGCAGCTGAGGGCATACAATTGCGTTAAAAATATTTAGATTTCGGCATGAAATAACCCAAAGAGGTTGATAGGCCAATAAACAAAATCAACCAACCAATCAGATAGAGGAAGATTTCGTTGCAAACAATGAAAAGAATGTTGAACTGTTATCAACCGACCTATATAGCAGCAAATGCTGGACAATCTCCCTACTACATATGAAGAGAAGATTGCAAGCAACAGAAGGATGCTGAGAATTCCATGGATGGAGCACGCAGGCAATGTAAAAGTTTTAAGAATAGACAAAAAAAGTCACATACTCAGAATCAGAAAGAGAAAGCTGAATTTTCTAGGACACATAATGAGGAAGGAGAGCTTGGAGAATTTGACACTCACAGGGTATATCGATGGCAAAAAGGCAGACACTATTTACATTATCCGGACTATAATGTTCTCCCATGAACTATGGCTCCTCACAGTTCCATCGTTCATAGGTGAAAATTTAGAGTCTGGTCGGTGATGATAGAATGTAACTAGTTTGTTTTTTGAGGCACTGAAAACTGGTTAATAATGTCTATTATGGTACTTGGAAAGTAGAGAAAGCCAAGAAAATACCTCTTTTTCAAGCATTCCCTTAAGTGTTTAATTTAGAAAGTCTAATTGATTTGCGTCCATAATCAAACTGCAACTACCTTCTTTAATTATTTTTTAAAATTTCTTATAGCGCAAATAAAATATAATATAAAAACAAATGAGATTGTAAGCCATTAACATTTCTATTGTTATTTCTTTTAGTTTTTTTTTTAATAAAGTTCAACCAATAAGACTCAAGAGACACTCAAGGTAGAGTAAATAAACACGTGGAGGTGAGATCCCTAAATAACTGCTCTTCATTCATCTAGAATTTTAATTTTACGACAGTATCTTGGAGCAACGAGAATGAGAGCGGAGACAAAGGTTATGGCCTTCTCTTTTTGTATTTTCATTGCATTAATGCTTCTAGGTCTGAGTCCGGTAAGAGCCGACCAACCCCCATTGACAGCCATTGTCATTCACTTGCAACCGCCTCTCCGTTTTTACCTCCATCGCGAGCAGAGAGGCAGGCGTATCATCCTCTCTTCCTCCTTCCTGTCAGTGTCACCCACTCTATATCCTGTCGGTCACCTTTTTAACAATTGGGGCCGACCCTTGTCACACTAAGAGTGGTAGCACAGGCGTTGTAATCAATGGATGCTCTATAAACGCCATTCTTCTGATGCTGGTTTGACAGTTTAATTTACCGAGTGGTACTCATTTGCTACTGGTTGTCTAATCCTTTTACTGAGTTCTTTCTGTTTTTAAAACTTTTTTTTTTATTCCTTCTTTTCTTTTTACATTTCTTTACAACTTTCTTTCGTTCTTAAATCGTCCTAACTTCAGTTTATTTCCAAATCTCTTTATCTATGTATTATCCAATTTCTTTTTCTAATCGGACTTAATTCTTATACTCTACTTTTACGAAATATTTCCTTATATTAAACTTGTTCTTTCCTAACAAATTATTTATTTTATAGAATCTTTCGTTTCTAAGCTACTAGTTCTTCTTTGTGCCGTTTATCGACAAGCAGCAGGCGATAATAGCTCTGAATAGATTCTTGTTTCTTGCAACTTTTAGTAACGTCTGCCTCTTTTGGTATCGGTCTATGTTGCTGAGATGAGGTATTATGTACACTATTTACATTATTCGGACTATTGTCCTCATCTTTGTCGCCATATTTATTACAACGTTTCGGCCTTTCAGTATCTGTCTATATTTTTGAGATGAGGTATTATGTACACTATTTACATTATTCGGACTATTGTCCTCATCTTTGTCGCCATATTTATTACAACGTTTCGACCTTTCAGAATCTGACTATATTTCTGAGATGAGGTATTATGTACACTATTTACATTGCTCGGACTATTGTCCTCATCTTTGTCGCCATATTTATTACAACGTTTCGGCCTTTCAGTATCTGTCTATATTTCTGAGATGAGGTATTATGTACACTATTTCCATTATTCGGACTATTGTCCTCATCTTTGTCGCCATATTTATTACAACGGCCTATATTTATGTCTATATTTCTAAAGAACACATTAGCAAATTTTATAGTTCCATAATGGTGCCAACTCAAGCACGGCAGAAAAATCCATCCAGTGCGGGTGTCGGGCCGATGCATTGAGCGAAAGAATTTTCAGGACGTGGTTTTCTCATTTCAAATTTTAGTCTAGATGACGAGCCAATGGAGGGTTGTCCAAAAGGATTCGGTTCAGAGGATTTGGAAACTGCTGTTACAACAAATCCTGCAACTACGGTTAGGTGACTAAGGAGAGATTTCATGTTGTTTGCAGGGCATCTTCAAGTGCAATTCTTTGCCTTGAGCTGCAGATAAGATTTTTGGTAATGTTACTATAAAGTGTTCCCGTGCTTTGAACGCCTGTTGAGCCTCAAACTCAACCAAGACCTCGCGTGGAACTCGTGCACACAATCCAACACTAAAGGTGCTGGGAAAAAAATATTCGATTCCCTTTAGCGCTTCAGTAAGTATCCGATTCCTTTCTACTATCCTCTACCTTGACAAGAACCATATCAGGCTGAAAATGGGTTACTGATGCCATATATGGACAGGAGCTGCCCAGTCATAACTTTCCAATCTCGATAGTCCAAAAGCGTCTTCGCGTCCTTGTGGGTGATGAATTATTTCCCACCCTACAACCCCATTCCCTTAGACTAAACGTCACAAGCCTCTCGCTGTTCTATCACAATTTCCGTGGGAAGTTTTCTGAAGAATTATATTCCTTAGTTCCACCAGTCCTAATCTTCACGACTAAGACCTGCCATGCCACGCCCATTGTAGCAAACCACCCTCATTCGCTTAGTATTCCACTCGAGCAGCTTCTTCCCACGAACCACGCAGCTTTGTGGAACCGACTCCCAAGAGGTTGCTTCCCCGATTACTACAATCTTAAACTGTTCAAGTCCAGGCTTAACTGTTATCTTCTCTACATACCCCCCATAAGCTTCGCTTCTTTGTAACTCTCTACCTCGAGTGGCTATTGGGCCTTGTACATGGTGAACATCACCGTAAAAAATTGTGCTGCATTTGAAAATCCAACGTTACTAAATTTTCATTTGACTTCTAATTAAGACGTCAGGTAAGCTCATATTAATTTAAATATTAATGGTGATGATATTATTAGCTGTTTCCTTATATGGAAACATTTGATATTCATTGACTAAAGAGCCAATGCTACTCGTTACGCTTTTCTTCACTCTCTGGCCATGGAGCTGGGATCAAAGTGTTGTATCTGTCTTCCTCATTTCTAATGATAATCTTTGCCTTTTCCTTATAATGAAACATTCAGCATTCATCGACCGAGCAGCCGGCGCTATTATCGGTTGGAATTTATAAAGTCTTTGTATTAACCCTTAGGAGACGACAAGGCCGATATATCATCC
Organism: Acanthosepion esculentum; assembly: GCA_964036315.1. Lineage (NCBI taxonomy): Eukaryota > Metazoa > Mollusca > Cephalopoda > Sepiida > Sepiidae > Acanthosepion > Acanthosepion esculentum. The sequence goes on from OZ038492.1 coordinate 110,656,878, forward strand.
CAAAAATCGAATGACGAAGAAGACAACTGGCCTATCTGTTGGCCCGATAATACAAGCCTCGTGATTAGCTGGCTGATCTTCGTACCAGCCAATCACATTGCTTGTCGCATTTCTTGCGCATCTGGGCTTTTCAATATCGGTTTATGTGATAGTTTGCTATGATTTTACATCGATTTTTTGTGTTCCAAGTGAGGGCATGAAAAAATTCTTTGAGACTCCATGTTCCGTTCATTCCCAGTATCCTTCTGTAGGATCACATCTGTTGCCTCGAGTCCCAGCTTCATCAGAGGAAATTTACTGCTATATAGGATGAAATAGCAGTTCAGTAGTCTTTTCTTTATTTTAAGAAATTTCTTAATATTTTGCTTAACTTTTGGAAGGCATCTTTCGCTTTTCCAATGCTCTTTCCGATTTCTGTATCACACTAAAACACATGTTTCGTTCTTTATTTCGACGTCTCCAAATTGTAGCCCGCATCTTGAGCCGTTGCTGATGACCATAGGTTATTAATTTTTTCCGCATTGCTCTTGCACCATTTTTAAAACGGGGAGTTATGCTCCGAGTCAGCGACTTCTTTCAGCAATATCGTCTTCTCAGTAGCAGTCGTCATCACAATCTCCATCGAATCTCTCAAGCTTGCTGTAAAAAGGTGCGTGACAGCATTGAAACGCTCTCTGTCTCTTTTTCAGTTCATGACGTGTCCGTTGTGGAAAGTGATGGATGAGAACGGAAGACCTTATTCAGTTTCAGCCATGAAAGGGTTAATGCTGCGATTAAGAAGACATGTTAGCGAATAAAGAAAGACAAGAGGTGAGGAAAAACGACAGAAGGAAATAACAGAAAATAGAGAAAGAAAGAAAAAAAGACATAGCTCGAAAGAAAGAGAAATAGGGGGGAGACGTAGGGGTGTGAGAAAATATAAGAAGGAAGGAAGAATTCGAAAAAAGAAAATGAGTGAAGGAGAGAGAAAATTTGGTACGAGAAGGAATGAAGACAGGGAGAGGCAGTAAATGAAAAAGACGAGAGAAAAGGAAATGAAAATAGAAACGTGAAACAAAAAGGAGAAATAAAAAAGAAAAATTGGTAGGGAGGAAAAAGGGGGGAAATGAAAAAGAACTATAATGGGGAAATGAAAAAGGATTAAAAGGGGGGAAATGAAAAAGGAAGTAAAAGGGAGGAAATGAATAAGGAAGAAAAAGGGGGGAACGAAAAAGGAAGTAGAAGGGGGAAAATGAAAAAGGGGGAAATGAAAAAGGAAGTAAAAGGGGGGAATGAAAAAGGGAGAAAAAGCGGGAAATGAAAAAAGGAAGTAAAAGGTTGAAATGAAAATGAAGTAAAAGGGCGGAAATGAAAAAAAAAGAGGAAAACTAAAAAGGACGTAAAAGGAGGAAATGAAAAAGGAAGAAAAACGGGGAAATGAAAATGACGAAAAAGAGGGAAATGAATAAGTAAGAAAAAGGGGGAAATGAAAAAGGAAGTAGAAGGTGGAAATTAAAAAAGGAGGAAAGGGGGAAATGAAAAAGAAGTAAAAGGAGGGAAATGAAAAAGGAAGAAAAAGAGGGAAATGAAAAAGGAAGTAAAAGGGGGGAATTAAAAAGGAAGTAAAAGGGGAAAAATGAAAAGGAAGAAAAGGGGGGAAATGAAAAAGGAAGTAAAAGGGGGGGAATTAAAAAGGAAGTAAAAGGGCGGAAATGAAAAAGAACTATAATGGGGAAATGAAAAAGGATTAAAAGGGGGGAAATGAAAAAGGAAGTAAAAGGGAGGAAATGAATAAGGAAGAAAAAGGGGGAAATGAAAAATGAAGTAGAAGGAAAGAAATGAAAAAGGGAGAAAAAGGGGGAAATGAAAAAGGAAGTAGAAGGTGGAAATTAAAAAAGGAGGAAAGGGGGAAATGAAAAAGAAGTAAAAGGAGGGAAATGAAAAAGGAAGAAAAAGAGGGAAATGAAAAAGGAAGTAAAAGGGGGGAATTAAAAAGGAAGTAAAAGGGGAAAAATGAAAAGGAAGAAAAGGGGGGAAATGAAAAAGGAAGTAAAAGGGGGGAATTAAAAAGGAAGTAAAAGGGCGGAAATGAAAAAGAACTATAATGGGGAAATGAAAAAGGATTAAAAGGGGGGAAATGAAAAAGGAAGTAAAAGGGAGGAAATGAATAAGGAAGAAAAAGGGGGAAATGAAAAATGAAGTAGAAGGAAAGAAATGAAAAAGGGAGAAAAAGGGGGAAATGAAAAAGGAAGTAAAAGGGGGAAATGAAAAAGGGAGAAAATGGGGGAAATGAAAAAAAGAAGTAAAAGGGGGAAATGGAAAATGAAGTAAAAGCGGGGAAATGAAAAATGAATAAAAAGGAGGGAAATGAAAAAGGAAGAAAAAGGGGGAAATGAAAAAGGAAGTAAAAGGGTGAATGAAAAAAGGAAGTAAGTGGGGGGAAATGAAAATGGAAGAAAAAGAGGGAAATGAAAAAGGAAGAAAAAGGGAGAAATGAAAAAGGAAGAAAAAGGGAGAAATGAAAAAGGAAGTAAAAGAGGGATATGAAAAAGGAAGTAAAAGAATGGTAATAAAAAAGAAGAAGAACGGGGAAATGAAAAAGGAATTAAAAGTGGGGAAATGAAAAGGAAGAAAAAGCGGGAAATGAAAAAGGAAGTAAAAGGGGGCAATGAAAAAGGAAGTAAAAGGCGGGAAATGAAAAGGAAGAAAAAGAGGTAATGAAAAAGATGTAAAAGGGGGAAATGAAAAAGGAAGAAAAAGGGGGAAATGAAAAAGCAAGAAAAAGAGGTAAATGGAAAAGGAAGTAAAAGGGGAGAAATGAAAAGGAATAAAAAGAGCGAAATTAATTAGGATGTAAAGGGGTGAAATGAAAAAGGAAGAATAAGAGTGAAATGAAAGGAGAAGTAAAAGGGGGAAATGAAAAAGTAAGTAAAAGCGGGGAAATGAAAAAGGAATAAAAACGGGGAAAATGAAAAAGGAAGAAAAACGGGGAAAATGAAAAAGGAAGTAAAAGGGGGAAATGAAAAAGGAAGAAAAAGAGGGAAATGAAAAAGAAAGAAAAAGGGGGGAAATGAAAAATGATGAAAAAGAGTGAAATGAAAAAGGAAGTAAAAGGGGTGAAATGAAAAAGACAGTAAGAGGGGGGAAAGGAAAAAGGAAGAAAAAGAGGGAAATGAAAAAGGAAGAAAGTGGAAAAAGAAAGAGGAAGAAAGGGGAGGCAAAAGAAAAAGGAAGAAAGGGAGAGGGGAAATGAAAAGGAAGTAAAAGGTGGGAAAAAAAGAAAAAGGTGTAAAAGATAGGGAAAAAGAGGGGGAAAATGGATGAAGGAAAAAGAGGGAAAATGAAAAAGGGTTTAAAAGGAAAAAGGGTGAAGGAAAAGTGGGAGTAAAAGGAAAGAAATGATAGAAAAGAGAAAGTGAATGAAAAAGAAATCTAAAAAGTGCAAAGAAAATGATAAAATTCCAAAAATAAAGGAAATAAAGAAAATGAAAAAGTGAAAGACAAAGAAAAAGAAAAGTTAATGAAAAGAGGAAGAAAATTGGATAGAAGAAAAATGTTCAAACGAAGAAGTGAAAGAGGCGGGCACTTGATTTTTTTTTTTTTTTTTTTTTGGTAAACTTGCCGCCTGTTGCTTGAGCCAAATTAAAGTGAGTTTCACTGTCCCTAAAGAAAGAGGTAAGCTACTCACCATGGAGTATTGAGGAGTAAAATAGTTTTGTTCGACACTCAATGACGTTTATTAACATTTGGCGTGCTAGTTAGATTTGGTTTAGAATTGTTAAGAAGGCTTTGGTGAAGGTTGCGTTTTTGGTTAGCACATCACATTTTAATTTGCAAAAGACACAAGGAAGAAATAACAAGAGATTATGTAGTAATCAACAATAAAATGTATTGAAAATAGACGAGTACAACAATCGTGCTTGATGAAATAAAATTAAGAAAAAGGAAGTAGTTTCCCTTGTACGGAAGCAAGATTGAAAATATGTATTAAAGAACTTTCTTCTTTAAATGTTCAGAGTTCAGGGATAAATGATAACTGAGTTCAAGTATGAAAAAGCTTGTACAAAAGGATAATAGAATTTTGAGTTTGTTACTTGGCTTTTGGACAGACAGTTCACAGCGTAGTGCAATTGTAGATTTGTGTCTCTGTGTGTGTGAGTAGAAGAATGTAGATACACGTACGTAGTTGAGCTCTGTTGATTTATTTGTTCTACTACTGTTCTATTGTTTTATTTTCGTGGTATTTATACTTTTGAGTAGGCTCCACAGACGAGCGGGAAAAATATCGAAAGGAATGTTTAAATTATTTCGATTGGTCAAAAATCAACCAATCACTGATTTTTTACTAAACCAAGTTTGGCAAAGTCAATGGCAGAAAATTTGGTGTGGCTACTGCGATGGATAAATTGTCCTGTAGTAAATAGTACTTATCTAGCCAATAATTATTAAGTATTTTGTCGGCGTGGTGTATCGGAGTAGCCACTATAAACTTGTGTCTCGGCTAAACTAATCTTGGTAAGTTGATATAAAAAGAGAGGTATGAGTTGCTTAGCAGTTACATCACAGAAAATAGAATCTGTGAACCGAGTTCAAACTCCAGCCGAGACATAAAATTTTCACTTCGCACAAATCCCCCCCACCCTAACGCTCACCTACATGTTAAATAACAAGTCCAACGAGCGTCTGTAGATTTGATTGATAACTAGTCTGGAAGAATGACAATTTTGAATTCGGGCCGGCAGAAAAGACAAGATGAAATCGTTCAAGAATAACCAGGACAATGCAGAATTGACAGATATTAAAGAAAACAGGCGTGAGCCACGATCGCTTAAGGTATGAAAGAACATGACACCTGAAGAGAGAAGAGAAATAAGCAACAAAGAATCAAGAAAGGTGTGGGGAATGAAAAGAAAGTGTTTATAAATATAGAAAGAGAGAAGAAGAAAAAACGTATAAAAGGAAGGAAAGGACGAACGAAATTTACAATAAAAAAATATGAAAACAGGAAGTGACAGAAATGAAAAGGAAGTAAGGCTCAAACATAAAAACAAATAAGCATAATGTACCGTGAATTGGAAAACTAAAATAATGGCGGATTGTAAAAGTAAATTAAAAGAAAAAAACAATTTTTGCAACTTCGTTCTTTTATAAGGTAACTGACTTACACTGGAATAAAGTTCACATTTCCTGTTATATAAAATTGAAAGTCTATTAAAAAGTAAAAAAAATATTTTCTCAGCAATGCATTTTCTATATTCGACAGACACTGTATGAAGAAATACATTTTCTCCTTGAGAATGAAAGTTTATAAGTATCGTAGTACTGTTTGTTTGCAGTTCGGTTTTATCTCTCTCATACATATATATATATATATATATATATATATATATATATATATATATATATATATATATAGGTAACTATACTCGTGTCGAAAAACCTTCGGGTTCTTGATTTAACAATAGCCAAATCAATCACAAAGGGAAAAAAAGGTTTTAAAAAAGAAAAAGCCAGGAACATGAAAGTCTGTCGAAAATAATCGCACAGATACAGGTTCAAGGCCCAAAGAAAAAACCCCGATACGAGTAAACCCTAACTAACTAAAGAGCTCGATACAAACGTAGAGCAGACCTAGTCAAAACCTAATGAGCCAGACAAAACTACCAAGGTTTCACTTAGGCCTAATTGAAACCTTGGTAGGTTTGTCTGGCTCATTAGGTTTGACTATATATATATATATATATATATATATATATATATATATATATATATATATATATATATATGTTAGTAGTAGTAGCAGTAATCTTATAAATATAAGTAACTACAGTCGTTTCGGAAAACCTTGGGTCTCTTGATTTGCAAAAAATCAAATCAATATCGAAGGAAAAAAGGTATAAAAAAAAAGAAAGAGCCGAGAACATGAACGCCTGTCGAAAACAATCGTTCAGCATGCAGGTCCAAAGCCCAAAGAAGAAGAAAACCGATACGAGTACGCGACTAACTAAATAAAATGCTCAATACAGTAAGTAGAGCAGAACTAGTTAAACCTAGAGAGCCAGACAAACCTACCAAGGTTTCACCTATATATATATATATATATATATATATATATATATATATATATATATATATATATATATATGTATGTATATATAGTTTATGAAAAACTAGGTAATCCGTGTGGGTAGACCCAAGGAGGATAAAATCCAGAGAGCTCAATGTAAATCAGAGGTAATAATTTAAATAAAAACAGACCACTTTAAGGTAATATGGAACCTTAAAGTGGTCTTTTTTTATTCAATATATATATATATATATATATATATATATATATATATATATATATATATATATATAAACCTTCAGTAACTTCTACATGGCCAACCTAGAAAATAATATATTTAGCACCACCAAGAAACCCTCCCTCTACCTAAGATATGTAGATATTCTTATTTTAGTTTAAAACAAAGAACCCCCCGCCAAAAAAAACTAAGTTCAAATACGAACTTAACAAAGATAACAAAATCGTTTTCCTTGACATTTTAATAGACACAAATAACAACACATCTACTACCTCCCCATATAAAAAAAAACAACCAGAAAAAACTCTTGCACTCTAAACTATAGGTGTGAATGTCCTAATTACTACAAAATAACACTTATACAGAATTTAATTAACCGAGCACAAATTAATTCTTTCACATAAGATAGGCAGACTGAAGCTGTTTTCTGAGTGTTGTTATTCTCTATCCCAGTTTGTCGAAGCTGCTGCCATGTACCAAGAGTAGTTGTTACGTTGTAGGGTACGGTTTATACTGACCATTTCTTGTTCATATGTCTCTGGGTCGCCACTTACGACTTTTGCTCGATGTTGTAAGCAGCGGACGAACTCTTTCTTTACACTGTATGGGGAGGGGGTAGGTGTTGAGGTATTGTCCAGTAAATGTTGGCTTGCGATATACAGATGTATTGAACCCATGCTTTGTTCGAGACATCCAGGAATGCGACTTGTCGTTTTCTTTCTCCATTGTGAACAGTATCGATGATCTTATTGTGTTCACATGGTCGAGTAATAGCTGGATCTCTTCCTGATGCAACCAGATTATGAAGGTGTTATCTACGTATCTCAGCCATAGACTTTGGATGTGGATTCTAATGCCATTTCTTCGAAGTATTCCATGTATAATATTGACATTGCTGGTGACAATGGCAGCCCATTGCTAAGCCTTCATCCTGTTGATATATGTCTGACCCTTTTCCGAAGTGTGGTGTGCAGAAAGTCAACATCTCCATCAGGTTATCCATTGGAATACTGGTTCATTCTCCTAATCCGAGACCAGTCTGTCCTTGACTACTGAGAGTGACTCCTCCGTGGGTACCTTGAACAAACTCACTACATCCAGGCTCACTATCTGGTTGGATTTTGATGGAGGCATCTTTATTACCACGAAGTGGGCGGACATATCACGGTGACTTTCCAATTAATGGGTCAATTATATCTACAAGGAAGCGACTCTGTGTGTGGGACACAGAGGCTTGGCGGCTAACAACGGCCGAAAAGTCGTGAAGATGACAATAAAGTTAAGGTCAACAGTCTGAACAATGTAAATAATGCATATATTACAATACATCATCTTATATATATATATATATATATATATATATATATATATATATATATATATATATATATATATATATATTACATGAATCATTCATACAAAAAGTAGATTAGTAAAGTTAATAATATAAAATGTCGAAATCTCTTCGCAAACAAAATTTTTAAAGTTGCATTAACCTACGAACTACTCGATGAATGTTAAGATCCTTGTTTTTAATAACTACAAGTTGTATAAGGTCTTTTTTTATTCTGCTAGTACTTTCAACTGTACATACAGCCATCTTTAGGCATGGAAATTAATTTGTTTTTTAGTAAATCCAGGTAGTAGCGGGGCACGAAAGATTAATTACTCTATTGAACAATTTAGTTTATGCCACATCGACTGAAAAACTCCTACAACAAAAAAATTCTCAAATTACCATATTAGTAAAAACGCACTCTCTTAAATTTAAAAAAAATTCAACCTTAGCGTTGCAACTGCACGCTCCAGAAATTTGTATCCGTTGACAATAACACATTTCTAAAAAAAAAAAAACATCTTTCGATTCGCATTTAATATTACAATTAGACATTTTTACCCATTCATAACAGAACGCATATTAGATAAGGCCATCAACTTAGCTCAGGAACAAATAATAATAAAACCAAACGAAATCGACATCATTAAGCACTCCCGTAAATCATTATTATTTCACCATGAAGAAGCATGGATAAAGAAAGATGAGATATTTGATACTACAATGGGAAGCTCTGACGGTGCGTGGACATGCGAAATCGTAGGTATTTACTTACTACACGAACTAAGCAAAATAATAGATAGAAATGACACAGGGCTCTACAGGGACGACGGTCTCATAATCTTAAGAAACTGTAACAAACAAAACACAGACAAAACAAGAAAAGTAATAATAAAGATTTTCAAAAATAACGGATTCGACATAGATATAAAAACTAACCTAAATGAAGTAGATTTTCTAGATGTTACCTTCGACCTAAGAAAAAGCTCATACAAACCATGCAGAAAACCCAATGATAAACCACTCTATATACACACATCTTCCAACCACCCGCTTTCTATAATCAAACAGATACCAAAATCTATTAACCGCAGGCTTTCCGACAATTCCTTCAATGAATCTATATTTAACAAACCTAAGAAAGACTACGAAACAGCCCTAAAAGATAGCGGATTCCCAGCAACACTCACATACTCACCACAGAACACAAAAAAGGCCAACAGGAAAAGAAATATCATATGGTTCAACCCACCGTATAGCAAAAACGTAAAAACAAACGTATGAAAAATATTCTTCAAACTTTTACACAAACACTTCCCGGAATCAAGCACCCTACACAAAATATTCAACAGAAACACAGTAAAAATCAGCTACAGTTGCACCGAGAATATGGTACAAATAATAAAAAACACAACAGGAAATTTATCAACAAACCACACGAATAAATTAAACCCACTTGCAACTGCAGAATAAAAAACGAATGTCCCTTAAACGGTAATTGTTTACAAAACAACGTAATCTATCAAGCCACGATAAAATCACCAGATAATGAAGAAAAAGTATATATAGGAGTAACCGAAGGACCCTGGAAACAAAGAAATTATGTACACAAAATATCTTTCACAAATAGTAAATATGCGAACAGCACAATGCTTTCTAAGTATATCTGGGAAATTAAAAACAAAACGCACACCACACCAAAATTATCTTGGAAAATAAGGAAAAGATCATCAGCCTACAACAACCAATCAAAAACTTGAAAACTTTGCTTGGAGGAAAAAATAGCTATCATTACCTTGCCAGTCCAAAATAAATTATGAAATAAAAGATCTGAGCACATCTCAAAATGCAGACGTGAAAATAAATTTTTACTACGTAACTTAAAAATCGAAAACGGAAAAAATAAATAAATACATAAACAAACAAAATGACAATAAAATAAGCAAAATAAATTAATCCAAACAAATTACCAAATCACACCTGTTAGAATAGACGAAATAGAATAAAAAATAAGAAACAAAATCAATAAATAAAGTAAATAATAAAGAAATTAGCAAACTATTATTACCAAAATATTAGTTAGACTATAAAAATCAAAACAAATAATCGGACGAAAAAGTAGCTATAACTGTTACATAACAATAAAAAAATGAATAAAAAATAAAAATAATTTACTGTGTTATTTAAAAATCGAAAACCAAAAAGAGAAAATATACAGTATAACAAATAAATAATAACAATTAAAATAAATTGATCTAAATACATCCAAATATATAAACTAACAACCGATACCGATAAACTAGCCGTTAGAAAAAAACAAATAAAGATAATCAATCCAAATAAATGAAGTAATAAACAAATTAAAAACTGTTCCCGCCAAAATAATAGTTAGAACAAACTACAATAATCAACCCCAAAATTGAAAAAAATAGCTTTATCTTCCCAAACAAAAACAAAACTATTAAATAAGCTATATAAACAATTTTTTACTACGTTAATAAAAACACCGATCAAAATAAAAATAAATAAATAAATATATAAGATAAAAAATAAAAATAAAAAATAAAAATAAATAAAAGCAAGCAAAATAATTTAACCCAAGTAAATAAATAAACAAATAAATGACTTCCGGTAAATTAACCGCCAAAATAGACTACCCACAATGCACCACTGACCCGTATATATAAATAGCCGAGAAAAATAACAGCACTCGTGGCCTGACGATTGCATCTAACAGGAAACAGACTGTCGCCTGACTAAGTGCTGACTTCTATGTTCACTTTTATGTTTACACACGCTCTATCTCTGATATTGAGCACTTTATCCCATAAATATAGCACATCTTAAGACTATATTTCTTCATATACATACATTTCTCCCGCCTTTCTCTTTCCTTCTTTTTCCCTTCCTCCATTTTGAATCTATATCTTAAAACTTAATTTATGTTTAAATATTTCGTTTTGTGGCTGGTAAAATTTTAAATCCATTTATTGTTGAAATTGATTTTGGTTTGATGAGACAAAACCGAAGTATCGGTTTTACCAAATAAAATATTACCATGGATTTCTAAAGTCTCCACTTTTCATAATTATCATTTGCTCTCTTCTTCCACTGAGCTCTCTCTGGATCTATATCCTCTTTGAAATTATCCATACGGATTGCCAAATAATAGCATATATATATATATATATATATATATATATATATATATATATATATATATATATGATACATATTTTTTAATCCAATCTAAGCTTTCGGCTTACATAAGCCATTATCAAAGATGAAAATTACATTACAATATATTAAACAATACACGGACATGGCAATAATGATAGTCTGTTTTTGTTTGCATAGAAGATTTCTAAGCAACGACAAACTCGTGAATACGAAACGCTGGAAGCGAAAATCTCACCGCAGCTCATGACGTCACGCATGACCACGCGAGAGTGAAAACGGGAAATATTAAGTATGGAGAGCCGTTGGTATAAACCAATGGCTTCTGTTATCAATTATAGGCATTTAAGAATATTGGTGGAGATTTCATAGTTTATTTTGTTCTGGTTAGGTTTCAACTGTTTTATGTATATAGCTTCAAGGAGTTTTAATTTTTGTTTTTTGTTTTCATGTTTAAGTACACTTGTGTTTTCAACAAGGATTTTCCAGAATTGTGTATTCGGCCAGGCATGTTGTTTTAAATGCCTAAAAATGCTACAGTTATCAATCAAATGTAGTGTCAAGCGTCGTAAAAGCGATTTCAAATAAATATTTAATCCGCTGGAGATATAATCCCCCAAAGGGCACTTGAATTTGTAAATTATCTAAAATCGCTAACGGGGAGAAGAATCATTGCGAATAATTGAGTTGGATATACTAGATTTAGTGTAGTATATGATTAACTTAATTTTTTTGCTAGGATCTGTTGGAGATATATTAGTATTTACTAATTTTTTTAGTATATTTTAATCTCGTTTATAATTAGTATGCATTAGATTACAATATAGAAGATTAATATGTTTGAGATTAGTCGAAGCAGTATTATGTACTATTTATTTAGTATTGATACTTCTAAGAAAGCATCTTATTTGTTCATCAACTATATAGTTTGAAAAGCTATTATTAAGTGAATTGTTTGAATGCTGACTTGTTAATCCGAATTAATGTCTACGTGCATCGACAAATCCAAGTACCAACTCAAAAACACTGACCCCGATTAAAAGAGATTGCAACATGGATTTTACGAATATTAATACGCAACAACTTTGAATTTTCTCAGAACTCATTAAGTATATATTTCCTCATATATACCTGTGCACACATAATGCAATATTTCTGTACTAAATTAATTCATAATTTATAACGTGTGTGTATATAGAATTTCAACGTTGTAAGTACATTCGATATATTGTCCCGACTTTTATTTTCGCATCTGTATTTTTCAAATCTTATAATTTATGGTAATATACGTAACTCGATTTTTTACGCTAAATAAACGAGAGTTATCTCCTGGATATTTTTACTTTCGAATTCAAATTTCAAATATATATTTTTTTTTTATTTTTAATTCTCCAACTTTCGAGCACATGAATTTGAACAATCTAAATTGTTAATAGTTAATTCTAAATTTTAAATAGTCATGTTTGTACACCCAATTTTGAATCACCATCACGAGAACGCGACATATAACGGTCAGAATCCATATCTGATGATTGCATTGATTGCATGAAACTGAGTATTGATAACGACGTTGGATATTATGTCTATTCCCTAATATTTACTTATAGCTCTGTTTCATAATACTGAGCACTCTGTTTTTAACTGAGGAATAAATATACTTACGTACGTGCAAATATTTCTGCCTGCGTGTATATTTTCTATCCTACCCATTCCTATATACGAGAGTCATTCAATAAATAAGCTGAATTTTTCGGTATAAGGATATATATATATATATACGAGGGTCATTCAATAAATAAGGTGAATTTTTCGGTATAAGGATATATATATATATATACGAGGGTCATTCAATAAATAAGGTGAATTTTTCGGTATAAGGATATATATATATATATATATATATATATATATATATATATATATATATATACGAGGGTCATTCAATAAATAAGGTGAATTTTTCGGTATAAGGATATATATATATATATATATATATATATATATATATATATACGAGGGTCATTCAATAAATAAGGTGAATTTTTCGGTATAAGGATATATATATATATATATATATATATATATATATATATATATATATATATATATATACGAGGGTCATTCAATAAATAAGGTGAATTTTTCGGTATAAGGATATATATATATACATACGAGGGTCATTCAATAAATAAGGTGAATTTTTCGGTATAAGGATATATATATATATATACGAGGGTCATTCAATAAATAAGGTGAATTTTTCAGTATAAGGATATATATATATATACGAGGGTCATTCAATAAATAAGGTGAATTTTTCAGTATAAGGATATATATATATATATATACGAGGGTCATTCAATAAATAAGGTGAATTTTTCGGTATAAGGATATATATATATATATATATATATATATATATATATATATATATATATATATATATATATATATATATACGAGCGTCATTCAATAAATAAGGTGAATTTTTCGGTATAAGGATATATATATATATATATACGAGGGTCATTCAATAAATAAGGTGAATTTTTCAGTATAAGGATATATATATATATATATATATATATGAGGGTCATTCAATAAATAAGGTGAATTTTTCAGTATAAGGATATATATATATATATACGAGGGTCATTCAATAAATAAGGTGAATTTTTCGGTATAAGGATATATATATATATATATATATACGAGGGTCATTCAATAAATAAGGTGAATTTTTTGGTATAAGGACTTCTAATACAGATAGAAGCTTACTTTTTTAATTTTTTTTTGTTTTACTTCTTTTTGACATGGATTTAATTTCTTTTGCAGATTAAAAAAAACTTTGAGAGTTTGGGCGATTAACAAAGATGGTCGACTAAGAAGCATGCTCCAAGATTGAACAGCGGTCAGTTATCAAGTTTTTGGTTGCTGAAGTGTGCAAACCAGTTGAAATTCATAGGAGAATGTCAACTGTGTATGGTGCCACATGTTTCAGCAAAAGAAATGTCTACAAGTGGGCTAAATTGTTTAAAGGACGGGGCAGTGTTGAGGATGAAGACAGGCCTGGGAGGCCTACAGAAGTGAGGTCTCCTGAGGTGATCGAATCAGTCAATGACCTCATTCAGTCTGACAGAAGGGTGACAGTGGATGACATTGCAAGGACTTCGAGCTTATCTGTTGGGACAAACGCAGGGGTCATCAGTCAGAACGAGTCATCTTGCATCATGACAACGCAAAGCCTCACACAGCAGCCCAAACAATGCAGACCATCAAGGAGCTGGGCTGGGAACTGATCCCTCATCTCCCTTATAGCCCAGACCTTACCCCTTCAGACTTTCACCTGTTTGGTCCCTTGAAAGCGTTCACGAGAGGCACGAAGTTTAAAAGTGACGATGAAGTCAAAAGTGTTGTGAGCGACTGGCTGAGACACCAGTCCAAAGATTTTTACGCTGAGGGAATACGGAAGCTTGTACACAGATGGGAAAAGTGTGTGACAGTGCTGGGAGACTACGTTGAAAAATTTTTTAAAAAGTAAGCTTCTATCTGTATTAGAAGTCCTTATACCGAAAAATTCACCTTATTTATTGAATGACCTTCGTGTATATATATATATATATATATATATATATATATATATATATATATATATATATAATCATTTATTTAAATATTATAACATAAATATGCTATAAAATCACTACAAAAATAGCCATTTTGTTTCAACACTTCTGGTGTCTTATCAAGTGATGATGTTGAATGTAGAATAAATGGTTTTAAAAGTTTCAAATTAATTAACGATCCTTAGCTAGGAGTAAACGCTGTTACATAAGCTAGAATGACCAATCAAAATACAAGTATATGGTAATTCGAAAAATTTGACAACTAAGCAAGGTTATCATAGATATTAAAAGATTTATAAAATTTGAAATTAAAATTAAAAGTAAAAAATTACCTATCTAGAAATCTAAATCAAATCTCTATTAAGTTTTAAATTGTAGTATTACCGAGGAGAAAAAAATAAAAAATACATATGCTATTTAATTTATTTTTTCATTGAAATTATGTTAAAAAGGATGTTCATAGCTCCAGACAAAAATGTATACATTTTTACAGTTTAATTTCAACATCAGTTTAAATTCAACATGGTAGCCACCTCTCACGTAAAACAATTCAAATACACTCAGGTTATAATACATAAGCGCCCAGACATATTTAGATATATATACACACACACAAAAAACGATGACGAGACACCACCCTTGATAAAAAAAACAACAAAAAAAAAAACGAACAGATACATGGAATTTACTCCTTATATACCAATCCCACACTTGGGTATATATATATATATATATATATATATATATATATATATATATATATATATATATATATATATATATATATATATATATATATATAATGAGAGATAGCTAGTGTTACATAATACATTTCAGAATTTCAGATTAAAATCATCCATGATAATGTTTAAAAGTATATCCGAAAGCGCTCGGCCATGCAGTACTTTTAGACAGTGTTTACTTGTACGAACATATATAAAATTCATTTAAAAACCTTAACCGCAGTTTCTTGTCAGTCGTCTTCAACGAAACTGTGAAATTGAGGGAGAAATTATATATGTATATATATATTATATGGTTCCATCGCTACACAAGAATTACCATGTTTCAAAATCAGAAACTAAATCCTTCAAATTCAATTATATAATTAAAGGCCCTAGTTTTGTTTCATTTTCAAGTGAATTTTATGGTCTGTAAATTTGCATTGAGCACTGTTTTGTAAAAATAAAAATATTAAGAACACCGGATTATATATCTTACTGTCCTTTCTTTTATTATAATACATATATATATATATATATATATATATATATATATATATATATATATATATGTGTGTGTGTGTGTGTGTGTGTGTGTGTGTGTGTGTGTGTGTGTGTGTGTGTAATAATTACCTTATCCATCGCTTTCTCACAATATTTTTGGCTCGTTTGAATTTATTTGTTAGGGTCCTTTCTTGTAATCATCGAATTTGCTAATAGTTTTTTTTTTATTTAAAACGCCCCCCCCCCTTCCCCAAAAACACTGGATTTTAATAACAGTTCGAACAAAAACTAATGTTGTTTACCTAAGACTACTACGTGCAGGCTGGTGTATGCGTGTATACTTACGTGTGTTTGTGTGTGTGTCCGTGCGCACACCTATCTATGCCTTCGTGTACGTTCGCTCTTGTTTATATAAATGTGTCCCTTATTTTTCTTTCTCTGTGTGTTTATTGAACACAAATTTTAATTCCCTTTATATGTCAAGATTCTTGTTGATAAATAGGTTTTGCCGTTACACGTGTAAATAATGGAGAAATGTGGGAAGAGAGGCTGGAGCGAATGAAAAACAAGAAACACGAATGAAAAACCAGGCATCAGGAAAACGTGTAAAATGGACGATGGAGATATAATGAGAAATAAATGAAAGTTGCCTTGTTTTGTCATCGCCTCACCCTGACAAAACTAAATAGTAAAAAAAACACACAAAAAAACAGCTAAAATTGCTTATCAGAGGCTGAAATACGATGTGTACGCTTGCACGACATCACACGCCTGAACGGCTGGTATATTGGAAACTTTCGAGACGGGTTAACTTTTAATGTCGTTCAAAAAGCCCGAAGAGAAATGAATTCCTCTCCGTTAGAATCAGTTAGGACAAAACAGAATCCTGCAATGTACAAAAATCAAGATTTTGTTCTTGTCTACAAAGATTATTTTATTGGAATATCTAAACGATTCTCTGCATGCAGGAAACAATATCATTAACATTTAATATCAATCGTAGGAAGATATTTATTCATCAATTAACAATAACACCCTGTATCGGAATGTCAGAGCTTTCGTGTCGTTTAATTGATTGATTGTTTTGTTTTATGGCATATCAAAACCTCAGTGGGTCATTTAATGCCAACAACATTTTTTAAATAGATTCATAGCAACAGTTTAGTAAAAAAAAGATGTGCATGTATCCATATATATTTGAACCATTTTTCAATTACTCATATTTTTGAGTACAATCCATCTTCTTTTAGGGAATTTACAATCTTGGATGGTTTTATTTTCATAAGTTTTTTTTTAAATTACTCACTTGATAATATTTTGTTTGCACTAGATCAAAATCTACATACTCTAACAGTATATGTTTCACTGTAAATTTTAATTATTGTTGATAATAATTTTTCCTTAAAAAATTATTGCTGGTAATAATTTTTTTATTACAAAGTATTTCTGGTATTAAAACCTATTTTTACACAAGTTTGGGTATTAACTATTTGCCCATAGCTGGGACCCTAACAGGTGATACCACCCCGGTATGGGTTAACCTGGGAACACCAGTAATTAAGAGGTGTTTCCACACTCCTCAAAACCTCCTGATCAGAGGCCTTGCTGTTGGACGTAGTTTATCGTCCTACCCAGGACGCGGATGTAGTTTATCGTCTTACCCAGGACGGCTTTCGTGTCGTGAATCCACCTTTCTGCCTTATACGAATCGTGACTCTAGGTCGCATTATTAAAGTCCTGTAAATGTGGGCGATCCACAACTCTTACTCTCTGTTCTGCCATCCATTTGCACAAGACTTTTATATAAATATTTTCATGGTAATGATTCTGATGTCTTTTCCTCTTTGGTAACTCGACTTTACGAATTTAAGCGCAGTACTAGATTGACAGATAGGTCTCAAACATGTATAGTTAAAATTGATATATGTAACCGTAAGTTCTATGCTAACAGTTTCTTCTCTCGCACTTCTCGACTTACGGCCATATCATATTGAAAACCGGTTTTCGTACGATCACCAAAATTAAGCAATATCGAACATGGTTAGTACTTAGATGGGTGACTGCTTAAGAATACCAAGTGTTGTAAATTTGGATGTGTGGGTGTTGTATAACGACTCTGAATTGGAAATCAAATTGCCGAGTTCGAATTCGAGTTTGGTTCGTTATATTCACTTAAGTACAAATACCATTTGGAAAGATATAAATCTCTTCTCCTCCTACTATGGGTTAATTAGTAGAAATTATATCAGTAAATGAATATCTCCACAAAATTCCTATAATCTAAAAATACTTTCTGGCTTTAAATAGCCTGCAAAAGCTTGATAAACCTTAAAAAAAAACAAATCAATCATTATCTCGCACTTCTCGCTTGTGGAACTTTTTTCGGGCCTCTTGCTTCCCAGTCATCTTTACATTTAAATTTTTGAAGATCAATGTCAATCTTTATTTTCTGTCTTAATTCCTGTTTTTATTCTTCTCTCTCCTTAATATTTTTCTTCTCATATTTTTCACACTCAGTAACTCCTTAGGTCTTCGTGGCTTTACTGCCTTCCTTGGAGTGAAATGATTTTTAAAAATGTGAAGGCGGAGCGTTTACAGACATGAAGAGTAAACTCTACGAGCCGAGTTCAAATTCTGGCTTCGTTTCATTTACTTTGTACTATTATCCTTGGAAAAGATATGAAAACCTCCTCCTCTAGCTATGGATTAAATAGCAGTGCAAACCGGGCTCGTTTACTTTGGATGACATACATTCTAGAAGAAAAACCCTGAATTGAAAACCAACTTGAAGAGGAATGGTCTCCGTCAGTCTTTGACCCACTATTGCTTCGGCTGCAGAAAGTGTGGTTCCTCAACTAATACTCATTGGTTACTTGGTTACGGCACATATATTCGAGATTGTAAACATGATGGGCTATGAAACAAAACGTATTCGAATATTTTGAGAAATAAATATACACGTGGTATGTGGCTATTTCGTGCTGAAAT
>OZ038492.1:110680514-110788014 GCA_964036315.1 Acanthosepion esculentum
CATGCTAAATTTAAAAAAGAACATCCCATAATTATTCAAGGGATGTTATTTGTTTAGATCAATACTTAACACTTCTTGAAAATAAACAAGAAAACGCAGTTTGAATTTTTTTGCTATTTTATGTATACAATGCAATTACATAATTATTTATATGCTGTTCTTTAATTACAAAATTATCACTAATTAGGTGACTAATTTGATTGTTTATAAGCTAATTTTAACTTTTAATTAAGCCAGGACCTATTTTTATCGATCATTTATTGATTTATAGAATCACAGTTTTCTCATTAACATCTTGTCAAAATTGAAAAAAATTAAGTTTCATCCCTAGAGGGAACTTCTTTAGACGACTCGAACGAAACACAAGATGTAGACTTTTCTTTCAGTATAGCATATTAACCACTGTAACTCTGATATATAGAATTTTATATCTGTCTATATCTCTGAGATGAGGTATTATGATTACATTGCATTATTTACATTATTCGGTCTGTTATCCTCATCTTCATTTCGGCCGTTGTACGCTCCGACTTTCTTTTATGGTGATTGGATTTCGAACCGAACCCTTTATCTGCAATCCCGGTTGCACAGTCCTGTGGTTTATACTACAACTATGCTGAGCAGAGTTTCTGGGAGAGAAGCTCATTATCTGGCGAGATCAACAATTTGAACCTGACCAGGACACTGAAAACCTAGGTCAAGATTATTTGTGACATTGTGCATATATATATATATATATATATATATATATATATATATATATAGAGAGAGAGAGAGAGAGAGAGAGATAGATAGATAGATAGATAGATAGATAGATAGATAGATAGATAGATAGATAGATAGATAGATACATAGATTAGGAACATCTAATATAAACCTTTTTTGCCAAAAATTTTACGTTGTGTCAAAACCAAATTTAGCACATATTCTCGGAGCGTGTTCACGTGTATGTATGCGTATACGCGAGGAGTATGTGTGTGTGTGTTTCAATGTCGTTATAAGGGTATGCAGAAAAATCTATGTAAAAATGTGTATATTTCAGTTGGGATTTTTATTCTTTGAAGCGTGTGTGTATCTTTTTACACACACACACACACATAGTAATAAATCCATTGGTGGGTCCTAGTAAGATAAAATATAAAAAATGATCCACAAAAAGAGTTCAAGATATTTTTTATATAGAGATAATAATAAAGACACAATAAAATCCAAATTCACCTCATTTCGGATTTAGCTTATTTCAACAGACGAAGAAATAAAATTCGTTTTATTCGATCCAGGGGTACGGACTGAGTTTGTGTCAGAATAGTCAGTCGAGATTGAATAGGACAGATGAATTTTATTTTTTCATCGTTTGAAATAAGCTTATTCACCATATAAGGTGATTTTGTATTTCATTGAGTATTAAATATATATATATATATATATATATATATATATATATATATATATATATATATATATATATATATATATACATATATATATATATATATATATATATACATATATATATATATATATACATATATATATATGTATATATATACATATATATATATATATATACATATATATATATATATATATATATATATATTGATGTGAGTATGTGACACAGGTCTCACGCTATTTGCGATCGTCAGATTAATCACTCTCATTATATATCATATATATATATATATACAGAGAGAGAGAGATTAATATATATATATATAGATAGATAGAGAGATAGAGAGAGAGAAAGATTCATATATATATATAGAGAGAGAGAGATATATATATATAGATTGATATATATGTATATATAGATAGATTGATATATATTAGTATATATAGATAGATTTATATATATGTATAGATAGATTGATATATTATGTATAGATAGATTAATATATATGTATATATAGATTAATATATATATAGAGAGAGAAAGAGATTAATATACATATATTGAGAGAGGGATTAATATATATATATATAAAGATGGAGAGATTAATATAGAGAGAGATTAATATATATATAGAGAGAGAGAGAGATTAATGTATAGAGAGAGATTAATGTATATAGAGACATTAATGTATATAAAATTCAGATTAAGATATATAAAGAGACATTAAGATATATATAGATTGATATATAGAGAGAGATAGAGAGATTGATATATATAGAGAGAGAGGTTTAACATATATATATATTAGGTCATCCCATAAGTTCTGTCCGAATTTTAACTTTTTGTTAAAATGAACGAAATTTAAAGAGTATTTTATAATGTCTAATGGAGCTGAACATTATTTTTATGTTTAGATGCATTTAAACTGATCAAATTTTATTTCAGAGAACTATAAAATTAAATTTTGTTTGATTAAAATCCTGCTAACATGGAAGTACCCAAGAATCATTTGAGGCACACAATGCTTTATGAGTTCAAGAAAGGAAACTCAGCAGCCGAAGCGGCTAGAAACATTCACTCAGTTTATGGAGAGGAATGTGTGAATGAAAGAACTTGCAGAAGATGGTTTGCAAAATTCAGAGGTGGAGATTTCACCCTTGAAGATGAAGATCGAACCGGGCGTCTAGTTGAGTTTGATGAAAAGCTTCTTGAAGCAGCCCTTGAAGAAAATCCTGCTTTATCAGTTGAGGAATTGGCAGTGGTTCTCAGTTCAAACCATACAACTGTTCATCGTCATCTTCAACAACTTGGAAAAGTTCCTAAACTTGGAAAATGGGTGCCTCATGAATTGTCTGAGAACAACCTCAAATCCCGAGTTAACATCTGCTCTTCTCTCCATTCTCGCCAACTTGCTTCACCTTTTTTGGATAGACTTGTGACTGGCGACGAAAAATGGATCTTTTATCGAAATGTTAAGCGTCGTAGACAGTGGCTTGGTAAAGGGGAAGGACCCCAGCCACAGCCGAGAAGGGAACTTCATAGGCAAAAGGTTCTTCTCTCAATCTAGTGGGATTGCTAAGGAATAATCCACTTTGAATTCTTACCACCTAATGCAACAATTAATGCTCAAATATACTGTCAGCAATTAGAGCGTTTGAACCAAGCTTTGAGGAAAAAAACCTGCTCTAGTGAATCGAAAACGGGTGATGTTTCATCAGGACAATGCGCGACCACACACAGCAAGAATCACGTCACAAAAGATCGAAGAACTTGGTTGGGAGAAAATTCCTCATCCACCTTATTCTCCCGGCCTTGCTCCTTCAGACTACCATTTGTTTCGGAGCTTACAGAATCATTTGGAAGAAACAGCTTTTGTAACACAGGAAGAAGTTAAAACCGACATTTGTGAGTTCTTCGAATCAAAGCCAAAACAATTTTACAGTAATGGAATTAGTAAGCTTGTTAATAGATGGAATGAAGTCATAGATAATCAGGGAAAATACATTGTTGATTGAATCTGTAATTAAATGTAACATTTGGTCACTTGTTTTCTTTATTCAAAATTCGGACAGAACTTATGGGATGACCTGATATATATAGAGACAGATTGATATATATAGAGAGAGACTGATATATAGAGAGAGATATTGATATATAGAGAGAGATTGATATATATATATATATATATATATATATATATATATCTATTAACACGGAGAGATTGATATATATAGAGAGAGACATTGATATATATATATAGAGAGAATGTGATTGATATATATATAGAGAGAGATTGATATCTATAGAGAGAGATTGATATATATATATATATAGATAGAGAGATTGATAAATATATATATTGAGATATTGATATATATATAGAGAGAGAGATTAATATATAGAGAGAGATTGATATATAGAGATTGATATATATATGTAGAGAGAGAGAGAGAGATTGATATATATATAGAGACAGAGAGTTTGCTATATAGAGAGAGGGATTGATATATATATATATAGATTGATAAATATATATATATATATAGATATATATAGATATATATATATGTATATAGATATATATATATATATATGTATATAGATTGATATATATATATATTGATTGATTGATATATATATAGATATAGATTGATATAGATATATATAGATATATAGATTGATTTATATATAAACCCTGAATTGAAGGTTGTTCTCAATGGATTCTCCTCCAGCTCCTATCCCACGAACGCAGGTATTCGGCAAGGCTCCATCCTAGGCCCTACCCTGTTCCTTATACTCATAAATGATCTTCCTGACGCCATTGAATCCCACGTCGACATATATGGGGATGACACCACAATTTACTCCTGCCTCAGTAACAAATCTAGTGCCGCTGACAAAATTAACCTGGCCGTTCGTCTCGAAAAGGACCTTCAATCGGTTGTGAACTGGGGCAGGATTTGGCTGGTTAACTTTAACGCCTCCAAAACAAAACTGCTCTCCATTAATCACCACAAGGATCCTTCCCTGCATCCCATTAGAATGTCTGAAGCTCAACTTCTCGAGAGCTCCTCTCTGCGGCTGCTCGGTCTCACGCTGTCTGCTGACCTGAGATGGAACAAATACATTGAGTCGATTGCTTCATCCACCGCAAGGAAAGTTGGCTCCCTGTGCCGGGCCAGGAAATTCTTCTCCCCGGAATCGATCCTCCAAATTTACAAATCAACCATCCGCCCTTGCATGAAGTATTGCTGCCATATATGGTCTGGGGCCCCTTCTGTTTGCCTCAAGGTTCTTGATAAGATCCAGAGACGGGTATGCAATGTAATTGGCCCTGA
This sequence comes from Acanthosepion esculentum, assembly GCA_964036315.1. Taxonomy (NCBI): domain Eukaryota; kingdom Metazoa; phylum Mollusca; class Cephalopoda; order Sepiida; family Sepiidae; genus Acanthosepion; species Acanthosepion esculentum. The sequence goes on from OZ038492.1 coordinate 110,685,246, forward strand.
TCTGGCTTCTCGTCTGCAGTCTCTTTCTCACAGACGAACTGTCGCCTCTCTCTGTCTCTTTTATAAATACTTCCATGGTAATTGCTCCGATGAGCTGCTATCGCTGGTTCCCACGCTCCATGAATTCAAGCGTCCTATGAGGCTGGCATCCCGTTCCCACCCTTTCACTGTTGATACTGTTAAATGTAGACGTCTCTTCTACTCCAATAGCTTCATATCTCGCACCTCACGCCTGTGGAACTCCCTTCCTCATTCCGGTTTCCCTGATGACTATGATCTCCAACTATTCAAGTGTAACGTCAATCGACATCTCCAGTTGCCTAGATCTATACTCTATCATTCTTCACATTCTTTCCTCTAACATTCCTATCTGCTCTCGCTCCAAATCCTCTGTAACCCCTAAAGTGCTAATGGCTTCCAGCCTTGCCTTGGGTGAAAAGCTTTAAAAAATATATATATATATTAAGATTTGGGGACGGCTGTTGCTTTCAAAGATGTGCTTTGTAAGTCGACAGGAACTAAGTTTCTACAAAACGTTGAAACACAAAGCACACAAAGTTTAAGCAGACATCATGCAGGCCCAAGTATTCGAAGATATCGAAGGAAGTAACGGAAAGCCGTTGTAGCATCAGTCATTTGCCATTACTAAGACATCTGTGAGTAAAAGCTGGCAGCAGTTACTGCTTTAACCAATTGGACCGTTAAGCATTACTGGAAGCACTTGTAGTAAGTAGTCAAGAAACCACGATTCAGTTGCAACATACATAGGGATTGAAGGGAAAACGTGCCGTGAGGAAAACATAGACATAAAGTATGTGCCGTGCGCAATCACAAACAAACCGCCTGTCTAACTAAAAGACGCGTCTTATGCCCAAAAGACGGCGCTGCCACGACCACAAAGCAGAACAGTAAAACCGAGAGAAGAGCGAACAGTGACGGGGTGTCATGGTAAGAAAATTTCTGTGATATAACTTCATTTATTCTGATCTGTTACTATCTACATCGCGGCTGAGAACCCTTAAAACCGCAACGGAGGTAGCCGTAAGGCCTAGCATCATAATTGCAATGGAGAAGTGCCATCTCTTCAGTCGCAGTCAACATCACGCTGAGAGCTCATGGAACCGGACCGGGGTCGCCGTACGGCCGAGCGCCTCAATTGCAATGGAGAAGTGCTTTCTCTTCAGTCGCAGTCAACATCACGACTGAGAGCTTATGAAAACCGACCGAGGTCGCCGTACTTAGCGTGTGTTTTTAGGTTTTTTTACACGACTACAAACAAAACAATAGAGCCGTATGGCTGACATGTTTCACCCATGGCAGCCGTAAAGTGTATATGGAAGCAGAAGCCTTAATTTCGTAGACGCACTCGACTTTTGTGACAATTAAGCGAACTCCGAAGCTTCTCAAGTGTGAATGTGCTTGTATGCACTGGTACGAACTGCAGGTGCTCTGATCAACTGTTAATGAAACCGGAACTTTAGTGGAGCAATCATGTCTAATGCCGGTGTTCATGTGTCTAGCAGCTTGTGTTGCAACTGAATACGGTGAGGTTATCATAGTGTACAAACAAACGCGATGATGGCGGGTGAAGGTATAAAAGTCAGAAGGCAGCAAAAGAGCTGGATAACCTTTACAAAGATGTCTTAGTAATGGCAAGTGGAGACTACGACGACCTAACGTTAAAATCAATATGACTAACAAAAAAATTGCCATGCAATCGGACTGCATATGTGTGCATGGCGCTTAAACGCTACCGGGTGGATTGTCTATAGGGCCTCTGTTTAGGTTATGTTTCTAGCACAGTTGTTGGGAGAGTAAATGAAAACCCTGTCCTTAGACCCAACTCGTGAGCACCCAACGTAAAGTTGGCCCTGAGAGAAGCACTGCTCACGTAAATGCAGACCTGCGATGCTAAGCGTCTGTCCTTGTGATTTGTTAATGGACATAGCAAAGCAAAGCTTTACGGTAAATTGTGATCGACGAAAGTTGATTGGTATGCTTGCGTCTGACGGAAAAAGATGCATCCTGGGAATCAGAACGACTTCCCCACCTTGCCGCAGCCAGTTGCAATGGTCGCCTCAATCAGGTTCGGAGAAAGGGATTTAATAATGAGGCGAGTCCCGTTGCACTGTTTAGGTGGGAGCAAATTCCTGATTAGTATAATCGGAGCACCAACTTTGAGCTGAAGAATATGAGGTGGGAGTCCGGACGGCTGAAGGGAGTTCAAAACTTCTATGGGATACTCAGCTAATTCAGATGGATCGGAAGTTCTGTCGATGGACTTATAAACATGACATTGCCCGGGAATGCAATCCAACAGTTTAAGGTTGATGGAATCAACTGTACAGTTCGTTGGTGCCAATATGGCCCTCCCAACAAGGCAATCGGCATCGGCAAAATTAGTGGATAGGTTGTAGAAGACTGCATTCATCAATTCATCCGGTGATTCAACACTGGTGGCAAGCTGATCCATTTGCACAAAACCCTGTGTGTCAGATGGCATTTTCCCCTCCCCAAGAGCAAGAAGGTGTCTCGTGCGAAGTCAGCGGATCTGGAGTCCCCATTCAAGTAGGCACGCATGTTCGTGCTCAGTTTAAGATTCTCCATGTGGCGCCAAAGTGCAGACGACTTCAGGCAGGCGCGGACAGCGTCAGCGCGTGTACCTTTAGGAATAACAGGTAGAGTCTGCCTAAAGTCGCCTGCGAGGAGAAGGGTTGCTCCATCCATGGGGTCGGAGGAGTCGCGGATGTCTTGGAGACTTCGGTCAAGTGCCTCAAGGGCGCCCTTGTGTGCCATCGTGCACTCATCCCAAAATATAAGTTTGCATCTCCGCAGAACTTCAGCCTGTGGCGAAATTTTTGTTATGTTGCAGAGAGGAGTTTGTGACCGGCATAGATCAAGCGGCAACCTAAAAGCCGAATAAGCGGTTCTACCTCCCGGTAGCAACGTTGCAGCAATGCCGGAAGATGCAACCGCAATAGCGATCTCCCCACGACGCCGTACCTCTGCCAGGACTAATTTAGTAACAAAAGTTTTACCAGTTCCTCCGGGCGTATCTAAAATGTATATACCTCCACTGGAGCCGTTTGCCCTGTCTTTTATGGTAGTGAAAGCAACCCTCTGATCAGGTAGAAGTTTGGGCTCGTTTTCGGTAACGTATGCGTTCAGCCCCTTGATGGAGTAGGATGTTTCCCGCGATAACTCAGTTGGTACAGTGTCAAAACCGTCTCTGAGCGGTGGTGGTAAACCGTAAGTTGGTAAAGAGGCACCTCCCAGTTCAAAAACAACATCTTCTAGGGCCACCAGCGCTCTGTTGAATATGAAGTCAGTGAAACCGCATTCAACTCCTGGGCTGTTACGCTGAACGGAGAACAACACATCCTCTGACATGGATTCTCTGTACTTTAGCCAGAGCGACAGAGGATCGCTTAGTTCGCATCGCAAAAGCAAAATGGCGAACAGCGTTCGAAGCCGTGATGGCGTTCTGAGAAGTTCACCCTCCGCCATGGTTGCATCCCATTGGGAGTCGTCTTCAAGCAATCCCAAACGGAAGCATGCCTCTCTATAAGACTGGCACTCTATGCCGTTGACAGCGCGAATATCTGAGGTAGAAGGCGGAGGTAAAAGTACTCCTGCTGGCTGTGGGGCACAGTATAAACGCGTCCAAGGCAAGAGTTAGACCTTACATCGGGATAACCACCGACAGGGTCGCCAGCCTTTCGGCGAACCCACCGGTTGTTTGACCACACGTAGTAGGACGGGACTTCGGAACCAATCAATGTTTTGGCAAAAGCATCTGTTGAGCATAATTTAAAGAAAGCCGTTAGGATTGTGTCTTTAGGGTTTGCTGGGCCTTTTGTTCGGTGAAGTACATCCTCTGTCCATTTTCTAAATGAACAGCAAGCTGCACAATGCCTGGAGCCATTTGCTGTATGGGGAATCCGAAAATTCGCCAAAAGCCCTCGCTACTGCTGAGGTAGCGTCCAGCCACGTAATCGGCCACCTCGTCAACGCAATTGTCGCGCCTCTTAACTGTCACAGTTCTGCCGCCCTCAACGTGGATTCTACGTCTGTACAGTGGGTAACCATCCGTCGCAGTCTGCGTTTCTGAGATAAACTTACGGGGGTAACACTTTGCGCAAGTGGGGCCACTTGACCAACATGATCTTTTTTCGTAATTCGCGCCACAAGGGCCGTGTATTTCGTGGAGCAAAGGATCCAGCGCAGGATCCGGGATTTCAGCAGAAGTAAAATCGTCTATTTTGTTTGCGTCAACCTTATTGTTGAGCCACAGCAGAATGTGGGCATGAGGCAAACCACGTTTCTGCCATTCCACTGTATACATATGACACTTAACGCGTCCGAAGACTTGCCCTTTAAGGATTAAATCCATAAGTTTACACAGCTGTAACCGGAAAACGCGGGCAATTAGGTCAGGGCGGTGTGAGTACTGCTGACCTGGAAAAAGTTCGCGTGTGATTTCAACCCATTTCGGATTGCACGGGAACGTGGCGAACAAATCAAAGCGAAGCTCTAAAGGCGGCTGTAGCCCTTGTATTCCTAAGACGACGTGAAGTTGTTTGTTCGGGGCTTTCTAAACCCCTGGAGCAAGCTTTGGCGGTGGCATCCCGAAAACGACGATGGGTTTTCTGTGCTGGGGACTGTGAAGCCCTCAACCTAGCCACGCGAACTGCGTCATGTGAATTCTGAAATGAACATTCTTCAACTGAAAGCCTGGCGCGGCGTGAGGACATGGTTGAAGCCGCTGAAGCCAAACTTTCAGTCCGTGCAGCGGCGCTTTCAGTAGATAATCGAGCAGCTGAGCTCGAGGCTATCCGTGAAATACGCAAAGATGTCTGTTCAGGGGTTTCACTCGCCCTCGCTGCTCTAGCAGCGGAGGCAGCTGCCGTGCGCCGTCACAAAATTTTCCTCCTTGTAGGTGGCGTCCAAACAGTAAAAACGTCAAAATGGGTAAAGCTTAAAGAGATTTCGACAAATCCAAAACGAAAAAACGTGCACTGCTAACGTAGACACAAAAAGGGGAACACCCAGTAAAATGAGTTCAGATGTTACTAAAGGGGAACTCGAAACTAAAAAAGTGGAAATTTAAAAAGGTAAACCATGGGTAAATCCAAAATGATATGGATTTTAGTACAATTGGCTAACGTGTGAGGGGTTGGGTCGGAATTATAAAACAAAAAAGCAGCTAGAACACAGAATCAACAACTTGCGGTGTCCGAAGTAGGCGAATAAAGTAAGCCAAGTGCGTGCACGCGGGCAACAATAAACGCAAAAGTGTGAAAGCACGCACGAGTCACGCAATAGAGGTGGTTGACCTTGAGCGCATTTACACATAAGCTGACGCGCGATCACGCGGGCGCTATAACGTGTGAGAAATCCTGCGCGATGATTGGACAGGCCCCAAGGTCAGGCTCTGTGAAAGCGACGAATGAGCTTGCAGCAGTCTCGGTATCGACACGCGGACTCGGTTGTACGCAGCTGTGTGTGTGTAAGGAAGTTACAATAAAGATTGATCCGCGTGCAGCTACGGTTATTTTTGCCGAAAAATTCTGAAATTTGACACACATAAAGGCGATAGTAAGCCGCAAGTGTGTCGTAAATTTCATTTGAATCAAACCCAATCTGTACATACTGTGCCAGTGAATGTGTGTTCAGAGGGCTAAATCCTGTCCGTTAGTACCCCCGTTTATGGTTCCCTGGTCAATTTGGTACTTGTTAGATAGCCAAGCGTTAGTGCTATCAGAAACTGGACCATTTGATTTGTTTTGGTGGCTCGGTAACAAAACATCGTCCAAAGACTGCGAAAAATCTGCATAAATGGCCCTTACCCGTGCTTTCAAAATGATTTCGAGCAAAAACAATTGTGTTTTTCCAATTTTTGGCGCTGTCAGAACCACCGCCGGGAAATTTTACGTAGTCCTGTGAAGTTTTGTTGAAATCGGTTGAAAAATGTAGGAAATCTGATCCCATATATAAACGAACAGACACACACGCACACGCACACATTCACACACACACAACCTGGGTTTTATAATAAGTATGATATATATATATATAAAGAGAGAGAGCTTGATATATATATATATATATATATATATATATATATATATATATATATATATAGGGGTTGGACAAAATAATTGCAACACTTGTTAATTTTAAAGAAAATTTATTTAATATGGAGTTGTTCCTCCTTTAGCCTCACATACAGCTTTTATACATCTAGGAATGGAATCATACAGCTTCCTGACTTCATCCAGAGGAATTTTCAGCCATTCTTCCATTAAAACCTTCTCCAGCTCTTTACAACACAACGGTGGAGGATAGCGGCTCCTAACTTGTCGCTCCAAAATGCACCACAAATGTTCAATAATATTTATATTGGGGACGCCACTCCATGTGTTCTAGCTCACTTTCATGCTCTTCATACCAATTCATAACCACTCAAGCGGTATGTATTGGAGCATTATCGTCTTGGAAGATGCAGGCACCATCAGGGAATAAAGTCTGGGCCATTGGATGAACATGATCTCCCAAAATGTTCAGGTAATCTTTGCTGTTGATTCTACCATGCAGGGCAACTATTGGACTGAGACATTTCCATGATATGGCGGCCCAAACTATCACTGATCCACCTCCATGCTTCACTGTTGGAAGAAGGCAGTCAAGGTTGTAAGCTTCTTTGTGCTGCTTCCACACATAAACTCGCTCTGAATTTGGGAAAAGAGAAAAACTGGACTCGTCTGAGAATATGACTTTCTTCCATTGGTCTGCAGACCAGGCATTGTGATCTCTGCACCACTTCAACCTCTTCCGAATGTTGCGAGTGGAGAGAAGAGGTTTCCTTACGGCGGATCTTCCATGATATCCAACCTTATGGAGCTCACGATGAACAGTTTAACTAGAAACTGGACTATTCAGATGATTTTTCAACAGTCACTTTGGCCGCAGTACTCCGATGATTTTTTGTCACGTTACGTTTCAATGCACGTCGGTCCCTGTCAGTAAGTTTGCAAGTCCGGTCCGAATTGCTTCGGTTACTCGAGGTTTTGACCTGTTTCTAGAATTGCATCATAGTTTTTGATATGGTAGCTCTTGAAAAACCAAACAGTTTAGCAACCTTAGGGATCGAGGCTCTTGCTATGCGAGTTCCAACAAGTTGCCTTTTTAGAACTCGGGGAGGTCACGCATTTAGATTAATTTTACTAAATTCTAAAAATGAATGAGACAAAGAAATTAAATTAGATAAATAAACGTATTTACAATAGATATAACCTGCAATTACAAAGTTTTAGTTAAAGTTCTTAATATAAAATGTATTTATATATATATATATAGATAGATAGATAGATAGATATTTATATATATATTGATATATATATAGATAGATTGAAATATATATTGATATATGCATAGATATACATTGATATATATATACATTAATATATATATATATAGATTGATATATATATATATATAGATTGATATACATATATATAGATTGATATATATATATATAGATAGATTGATATAGAGAGACTGATATATATAGATTGATATATATATATAAATTGATATATATAGATTGATATATATATATATATATATGTAGATTGATATATAGATTGATATATATAGAGAGAGATAGAGAAAAAGAGGGAGAGAGATTGATATATATATATAGATTGATATATGTTAATATAAAAAATTAATATAAATTTATATATAGATTGATACATATATATAGAGATAATATAGATAGATAGATTGATATATATATACATAGATAGACTGATAAATATATATAGAGAGAGAGAGATTGCTATATATATATAGAGAGAGAGAGTGATATATATTTATATATAGAGATTGATATATATATCGATTATATATTTATTTAGATAGACTGATATATATACATAGATAGATTCATATATATATAGATAGATTGATATATATATATATAATGATGTATATATATATATTGATATATGCATAGATATACATTGATATATATACATTGATATATATATATATAGATTGATATATATATCTATAGATTGATATATATATAGATTGATATATGTATATATGTAGATTGAGATATATATATATAGATTGATGTATATATATTTAGATTGATATATATAGAGAGAGTGAGATTGATATATATATAGATAGATTGATATATATTAATATAAAAAATTGATATAAATTTATATATATATTGATATATATATATATAATATATATATAGATAGATTGATATATATACATAGACAGATTGATATATATATATATATATATATATATATATATATATATAGATAGATAGATAGATAGATAGATAGATAGATAGATTGCTATATATATATATAGATTGATATATATATATAGATTGATATATATTTATATATAGATAGATAGATATACTGATATATATACATAGATAGATTGATATATATAGATATAGATAGATAGATTGATATATATATATATTGATATATATATATATTGATATATATAGATATATATATATTGATATATATATATATTGATACATATATATATTGATATATATAGATATATATTGATATATATAAATACATTGATATATATATATATATTGATATATATAGATATATAGATATATATTGATATAGATATATATATTGATATATATAAATATATATATATTGATATATATATATATTGATACATATATATAGATAGATTGATATATATATATAGATAGATTGATATATATATATAAATTGATATATATAGATAGAGAGATTGTTATATATAGAGCGATTAATATATATTTATAGAGAGATTATATATATATCTATATCTATATATATATATATATATAAAGAGAGAGAGATTATATATATCTATAAAAGGTAGGATGTGTGTGTGTGTGTGTGTGTGTGTGTGTGTGTGTGTGTGTGTGTGTGTGTGTGTGTGTGTGACGAATTCACGGCCATAAAATTTACATGCTCATGCTCCAAGTTAGAGGGAAAGCCAAGACCCAACACCCATCGATAGTGGAAATAATTAATTATTTCATGCTTCTACGGAAGTTTTCATGTAGTTTGCGGCCATTTTCTACTGCCCAGAGTGACAGCCTATAGCTGGCTGCCATGAATAGGCAGGAAGATTCTATTGGCCAGCGTGAGAGCCAACAGCTGACTGACACGAATGTCAACTAGCATGCTAGCATGCAAAAAAAATCGATAGTTGCATTCGTCACAAGTGGGAAAAATTTAAATCTACATGGAACTTTACTCCAATTGGCTCATTCACTTGCTTAAACTCAACGTTGATTCTGATTCCGCAGAACTGGGTTGGGTGTGAAAAATTATTTGTTGTTAACATTCTTTTTTCATTCGGTTTTTCCAGTCCCAAATATAGGACGAAACGGCCGTCCAGTGCTTTCTGCATTCTGTTGAGGTTTGTTCTAAAACTCGATGAATTACTTAATTATGATATATATATATATATATATATATATATATATATAGAGAGAGAGAGAGAGAGAGAGAGAGAGAGAGAGATTAATATATATATATATACATATAGAGAGAGACTAATGTATATAGAGATTAATGTATATATTGAGAGATTAAGATATATAAAGAGATATTTTATAGATATATAGATTTTGTGTAATATATTATATGCGTTTTAGGACTGCTCCAAAGGAAGCGATGTCTGGCCGAGTGAAACAAGAGATAAAGGAAATAAATTGATGAATCTAATTGAGAGAATTCTACAGTGTGTGTCCCATTGTGTCCGCCCTTCCAAATTTACCTGTGTGTAAGCGAGAATGGAACAGAATAGGGAAAAAGAGTGAATGGCTTTGTGCGTAAATCGTTATCGACAAAAGCAGAAAGAACAAAGTCAAACATTATCCCAAAATAGATCCGAAAATGGATAGAAGTCGCTATTTAAAGATGGCAAAAGGTAATAGTCATTTTTTTCCCTTTTGCTTGAAGCACTGACTGCATACACTGAAGAAGAAAGACATTAAAAATCTCTCTCTCACCCTTACACATCTAAAATTACTTCTCTCTAAACGTTTACTCTAGCGTGCGTACTTTTCCCCGGCGGGATTTTAGTTTTGTTTATTTTTCCGTCGACATGCTTTATTCTTCGTAAAAATAATAAAAATTGTACCACGTTTTGGTTAGAGTAAGGGAGATAATTCGCCTCATCTTAATGAACTCACTTTCATCTACAAATAGTAATAATCTAAATTCATTTCATTATTTTTAATTGCTTAAACACATTATCACATGTTTTCTTCATAAAGACTACATTGATAATCCAAGGTCTTTTTGTGATTAATGTTTAATTGGTTGTTTGGGGTTTTATGGCATATCAACCACTATGGGTTATTTAATGTCAGATCCAGGATTTACTAAATATATCAAAAACGTATAGCTGACAACATCATTGATTCAAAAACTGGCAACATCATTTTTTCAAAAACGTATAGCTGGCAACATCATTGTTTCAATAACGTATAGCTGGCAACATCATTGTTTCAATGTTCTGGAAAAGACCTGGAAGTTCACTATTTTCCCATAGCTGGGACCCCAATAGGTGCTACCACCCCGGGTCAGGGTGGACCTGGGAACACCAGCAATTAAGCGGTGGTTCCACGCTTCCTCAAAACCTCCTGATCAGAGGCCTTGCTGTTGGATGCAGTTTAACGTCGTACCCAGGATGAGATTAATGTTTAAATTTATTTGCTAAAGCAAATAAAATTATATATCGATGTAATAATTTTGCAACAATAGATTTGTCGTAATTTTGCGATTATATAATAATAATAATAATAATAATAATAATAATAATAATAATAATAATGGAATAATCCCGTTATATAATGTCAATAATATATTATTATACTCCGATTTTTAATGTTTGCGTTTGTTACTGTAACACAGCAAAAACAGTACATCATTGTGAGATTTTTGATAGGGCAATACCGTTTAAAATGTTCTCACTGAAAGCATAACGTGTCTTCTGTTTAATTCTTAATAATAATGGTAATAATAAGGGTGATAATCATTCATGTTCACCCCGATATTAATAATTCGGTTTTTTGTGTGCGTATTTACAAAAACTGAAACAAAAATATCAACATGCTTTTATTTTATGAAAACAAATTTTATTACATATTTTTACATAAATATATTTCCAAAACAAACTCGTCGTTATTCCAAAGGTATTATTTTGTGCCAAAAAATCACTAATCTTTTCCTCTTTCACTGAATAAATATTATATTCCTAACGTGTTCTTTCTGAATTGTATACCTATATACGATACTCATTTAATACGAGACCTGATTATAGATACAAGTAAAGCTATTTTTAAATGTCGTTGGAGTTTGGCTAATTACAGAATAGCCACCCTTTATTTTCAGCTGATGACACTATAAATTATCTCATTTACAAATAGATACTCTAAAATCGATCTAACGAGATCCACAATATATTTAAAGTCTTTAAATGGAAGAAGAAAAAGTCTGATTAGTGAAGACTATGCAAGAACAAACGTATGAAAGTTTTAAATTAGGTACCTCCACTTTTTGGCGGGAAACAGCATAGTATAATGAAAAAGTCCACAAACTTAAAAATAAAGTATTATTATTAAGATGAAAGACGAAAGTATTTTTTGATTATTTTTCTATATTTTTAAATCCTTTCCAACATGTTCGAAATTTTAGTTAAAAATTTTGTTTTGTTTACGTCATCGGGGTGGCAAAAATAATAACATTGACTTTTTTGCGCTTTTTTCCGTTGAAAAGAAATTGATTTGGAAATTCTTGTAAAAATCAAATAATTGTTCGATTTTAATGACATTTTCAGGACTTATTCACAAATGACTGAAATTATTTTTTGTTTATAAATTTTTGAAAATTTTGGTAAAAAATATTTTTTTAATTATGTTACCCCCACCACACACTTAATTTCATGAATTTTCGCGAAATACCTTGATATCTGAATTTTTTATTCATTAAAAATAGGACTCCTTGAAGTTTTTTTATCAAACTTGCATTATTCTAACTGAAAATCTGCTCTGAATCGTAAAATAATGAATGAAATAAAACTATGACATTATTTAATTAGAAAAGCTTTTAATTGCTTTTGTAATTAAGTTATTGTAAGGACAATATTGTCGGAAGAAATAAAAAGTTTCCGATGAATAATGAATTTTTACAAGAATTTTTTCATTTTTCTTTTAATTATAATAATTTATATTTTAAAAATCTTGTAAAATTCTGTATTTGGCTCTTACTTGATGTGATATAGTAATTAAGTGTAAACGAAAGTTACAAATCCAAAATTGAAAAGATTAATAAACATAATTTTACTATTCTATTTTTTAAATTATTTTTTTATTTTTGTACTTAATTTGTTTCCTTTTTTCATCTATGGAAGGCTAAATATGGTATTATTATTAAAAGGTCACGTGATCTAAATTTTGTCCCTTTAAAGAGAAATTTCATTTTTTTATTTTGCATAAAGCATCTTCGAAAGGTAAATAAAAGTCAATAAAATATTAGACAATTGCAGAAAATATGTTCATTTGTAAAAATTACTAAGTAGTTAAAACCAAAAAATGCGTTCACTTAGATTTCGTAAATTCTTCAATTCTGGTCATCCATAAGACCTGTCATCACTTCGAAAACTTACCGATACTTCAATTAATATCAAAGAAAGCTCCGACCCATCGTTAAGAAATGATTGTATATTACTTTTTTATGCTATATGTAATATATATTTCAAGACAATTAATATATTTCAAATTCAATTAACGTGTCAGAAATTTTAATTTTTGGAAGAGTTTTAAAATCGATAAATTTGTTTTGTTTAAAATTTCTTAAAATTAAGAAAATGGCCGCTTTTAAGAAAGTTTTAAGAAATCGAGCAAATATTTAACATTCCATTCTATATAATTTCTATCTGAAATACACCAGATTATTTTACTTACTGGAAATAATAAATTTAATCTTTAGCTTTTAATTAAATCTAAAATGAAATCTTCAAGAATGTTTTTTTCATTTTTAAAAATTCATTTTAAACCTTAGGTATCGAAAGTCTATGTCGAAAAAGTGGAGGTACCTATTTTAGATTATTGCTTTACAAAGATTAACATAATGGCATAATGAAACTATCACGATTGAATTTCACCACTACATTAATATCGTTGATGCAACATGAAAGATTTCACTGAGGGCTTCAAATTCGATTGAACCAATGAGATTACCAAACAAGTAATGATGCATATATGTATGTGTGTGTGTGTGTGTGTGTGTGTGTGTGTGTGTGTGTGTGTGTGTGTGTGTGTGTGTGTGTGTGTGTGTGTTGAATAATATAGACATATGTCTACTTATTTTTATAATAATCCTTTCTAGATCTTTAATTAGCTTCTTGAAAGCGCCTTCCTTGATGAATTTCGGCTTAACATCAAGAAGCTAATTAGAGAACCGGGAAAGGTTATTATAAAAAAAAAAATAGGCATAATATCTATATTCTTCAATAAAACATGCTTGAATCCAGATATATTGCCTAAACACACACACACACACATATAATATTTAAGGGATTAATGGATTTTATTTTTAATCCTACATTTTTATTACTTTAAACGTTATATTTTAGTAGATGCTCGTATTTGAGTAGACGTCATGTTTTCTTTTTTTCCATTTATTGACAGCCATTTATTCGAAAGCCTTGGTAAAGAAAATGTCCGTCAGACCTATGTATTCACTAAAATACAACGTTAATATATATATATATATATATATATATATATATATATATATATATATATATATATATATATATATATATATATTACAATGAATCATTCATACAAAAAGTAGATTAGTAAAGTTACTGATATAAAATGGCGAAATCCTTTCGCAATCAAAATTTCAAAGATGCATTAACCTACAAATCACTTGATGAATGTTATGATCCTTTTTTAAAAATTATAAACTGTATAAGGTCTTTCGCAAGTACTTTCAACTGTACATTCAGTCATCCTCAGGCATGGAAATTATTTTGTTTTTGGTAAAATTCAGGTAGCATCCGACCGAGACGAAAAAATTAAATGCGAATCGAAATGTTTTTTTTTAATGTGTTATTGTTAACGGATACAATATATAGTGTCATCTCCCGTCAATGTTGACGTATGAAGGCCGAATAGATCAGTTTTTATTTTTGTTTTGTTTTTTGTTGTTGTTTTTTTGTTTCTTTTTTTCTTTTTTGGATTCTTTGCTTTTGCTTGATTTTTTTTTTCCTTTTCTTTTGGGAGGGGCTTTTATTTTGGGGTGATTTTGTTTCGGGGCTCTTTTGTTAAGAAATTAACTGAGATTATTCACCCATACGATTTGATAGTGATGGAGTATTTTCGGAAGAAGTGAAATGGTACACAATGTGCCATGAATTTTCCAAACAGTCCTTCTCAGTTCTCATAGACTAAGTGATTTTTTTTTTAGATTAACCCAGAAAAATGTTCTCGTTCCCAGTAATATTTGATTAAACTACATTCGTGCTTCTCTTCATATCTCGAAGTTTAGTTTCATCATCCTGAGAACATTACCAATGGAAATGATTTCTTCTACCTATTTCTATAAACGTAAATCGTTATATTCTTCTTAAATAGGTTCGTCAGATCGAGACATGCATATGGATCCCCGCATCTGACATTCGACCTGTTCAGAAAATGTCTAAACTGTCAAGTGCATTCAATCGCTTTCACACATCACTCATTAAAATGGCTTCAAGCAAATGTAGCCTGTAGCTCTTGGGGATGACAATACCGCTTCGAACTTTGTGGCCTGGCGCTACAGAATCACAAACAAAGAACTGTAACAACAGATACCACATCACTTGAGGACAGCAGCAACAATTAAAATGTCTACTTCGAAGAAGAGGGTGTCAACGTTACTCCAAACCAAAGGTCAGGAAGGGAAGCTCTCATCGTATTGAAAAGAGCTATAACAATGGACTTGAGAGACCTGTTTTCCTGAAAAATTGTTTTAATAGATGTTATACATTTCAACTGATAGGTTAATATTACAATTACCTTAAACACAAGCAAATAATAAAATAAGTGAACGCTTTTTGTGTTTAAATGTCCAATATTTGGTGGAGGTACTATTTGTTTTGTCCTTTTTTGGAAGTACAGCTGAGTATGCAAAAGATATTTTATCTCAAAGACTTGAAAGACCTTGGTATCACGGAAACTGTAATCAATTCCAGCTGAGGTAGTGTGTGTATGTGCGTGCATTTTGTGTGATTATCTTCGAGAAAGGTATGGAACTGCTACTTTCAATTTACACATGGGATTATTCTTCTGCTGGTGACATGTAACCAATATCATTCCAAATTTCCAGGAACCGGTTCTATGAAGGCAGGTAATCTATTCTGCTTATTTTCTTTTCAATCTAAAAATGGAAAAATCACTTTATCGTATCAAAAATAATTAAACGATTTTGATAATTTAAATGAAAACATTTAAGATATTTCCAGACAGAGATTCTGTTCTCACATATTTCTATTCAGAATTATAATGCTTTTTGACTCTAATGCCATCAGCTGTGTTCATAGTTTCTTAGTCATATTCAAACTGAATCTCTGTAAACCCAAACTTCCAATGGAAGACTGATCAAATTTATGACTAGAAGATTTGCCACATTTTTAACTTCTTTTGTCAGAATAAATTATGTTCATCAGAGAAAACCCTCTTTCTTTGGATAGTTTTGAGTCGAACATGTTTATGGCAATTTTTCGTTACATTTTCAACATAATCACAGAAGTCATTAACAGAGATCTTATAGTGAGTCAATGGTCATTCAGCTCAATGGACTGGGCTTCATAGCTATGGATGCAGTCAGTGCGGTGATGGGACGGTGTTAATGAGCAGAGGGTTTCCTAGGTTGAAGTCAATAGACAGAGTGGAAGGTCCTCAATAATGGAATCGACGGCCATGTGTCCGTGATCAGGGGCGTTATCAAGGCGAAGGACATTAGCCGTGGCTTGACCAGGAGAGGTATGGGTTATGTCAGGTTTACTTGCTCAAAACACGTTACGCATGAATACCTCTCCGGGCTTCAACACAGATATATGGAGAGAACTGCTCAGGTGCTCAGTGACCCTACCACCACGCCCTGTGCGATGATGTTGATTTGTTAAGCAGGCCTTAAAATTACACCACAGAAAGTGAACAGAGTCAATTTTCATCAATACTTCGCAATGAAAGACAAAAAAAAAGAAAGAAAAAAGACATGCATCTAGATGTGATTTATTTATGGATAGGGTACTAGACTCTTCAGGGTTGGTTTTCAAGTCAAACAGATAGACTGATACTGTAGACAAGTGATTGGTTTGGCTGATTTTATTTAGTGGCATATCAACACCTCTATGGCTTAATGCCGAAATTTAAATAGTTTGAACACAATTTTATGGCTACAACTACAAATAAAAGATCCCATGGAAGACGATGAATTTATGATGAGAGGCTTTTCTACATTCTTAACTTCAAGAAGATTTCTTTTGTCAGAATAAATTATGTTCATCACAGAAAACCCTCTTTCAGCCTCCACAGAACTTACAGCAATGGTATTAATATTTTTAGCTCTTTGGTGTCGAACATGTTTATGGTAATTTCTCGTTACATTTTCAACATAATCACCGAAGTCATTAACAGATCTCATGGCGAAACACTTCACAAAAGTTTGCTAACTTCTCTTCAACATCTTTCCAGGCCATCGGCTACTAAATGAGATTATTTACGGATAATGCAACAACACGTGCCCTAAGTTTTTATAATTTTAAATTCGCGCGAACTGGTTCGATGCCACCACTGCATGTGTATGTTATTAATTAACCCCTAATGATTCCAGAAATTAAGGATTTGGAATGGTGCCCTGATTGTTATAGCCATGGAATATTTGGATTTGAATCTATGGCTACTTGTAATATGTAAACATTTACTATAGCAAAAATGTTTAGATAATAGGGACAGGACATAACGTCAAAATGACTGATTGTTTTTTTTTCTTACAGCTTATCAACCCTTTGCAGGTTATTTAGAGCCAGAAATATTTTTAGATTCTAAGAAATTATATATCGTCAAACAATCGTAAGGGCGCGAAACCCAGGGTCACAAACTCACATCAATCCAACTAAATATGTTAGCTCTATCACTGATATTGAGTTCTTTCCAATATATACAGCGCATATATAATATATAAATAATATATATAGAAATTACACACACACACACACACACACATATATATATATATATATATATATATATATATATATATATAATAAAAAGACTTAAACACTAATATTCCATGGTCATAATTTATTCCATTGGAATCGTAAGAACGATCCAATTCACCAGACCTACAGATTCCAAAAGAAAACAGAAAAACAACTCCGGGAAAAATTAGTGGACATCGAGTTCTACATCGAGTTCTACCTGGATCATATCCTCTTGGAATTATTTTTATACATATATGTATGTGTATATATAATTGCATATGTATGTGTATATTCACCACTAATATTGTCTATATATATATATATATATATATATATATATATATATATATATATATATATATATATATATATAATTTTGAATTTGTTGCTTACATTTTTTGTAGAGAATGGCTGCCCAATGAGTCTATGAGTGACGAAAAAAGGACTACTACCTTAAAAAAGCCTAAAACTTTATTTGCATACAGAAATTCTTTTTTGTTTTGATTCAGATCAGCTTTAGACGATTATCCCTTCTCAAAAAGAACCGAAATTGAAGTTCCAAGGAAGCATTTACAATATTAAGATGTGTTTTCGGGGTTTTTTTATAAAGTCCGTGAGGGTACCTATAATCTAATATATAAATGACCTTATTTACATTATTTATATTCAGACTATTGTCCTCATCTTTTTTTGTTATCGCAACGTTTCGGCAGTTGAGCTCTCCGGCCATCCTCTGGTGTATATCGATCTGTTTTGATGCTGGGAAATGATTTTGCTGATCATTATTTTATTCTGGGCTTAAGCGGCAGCTAAAATCTAAAACATTTACAAATTTTTCTTTAAAAGCGAAACTGGTTAAAGTAAAAACGATTTTTTCTGAAAACCCAAATGTAAGTGAAACAATTTTAATAATTCTCTATAAGCGTACATGTATCATAATCCGGATACTAAATGGATCCGTTCACATTTCCCCGTAGGTTACCCAAATCGATATACACTCAAGGAGGGTACAACAGCCGAAATGTGACAACAACAATGACGAGGACAATAGACCGAATATAAAAAATGGGAAGGATAATTCCTCCTCCCAGAAATTCAAACATAGTTCCTATTTTCTTAATAAAAAAAATACCTCATTACTCACAGGGTCAGTTTGCGGTATCCCCAGCTTCCGCCTGGAGAGTTCCGACTATCCGACATTTGCTGTAGTATAGGAGGATAAATATGACAGCAGTTCAGCCCACTTTTCTTTGTTTTCTAACGATATCTTCATGTGTCTTAATACTTTGCTTGCTTTCTGGAAGTCACCTTTCTCTATTCCGATGCGCCTTGCGATGTTTTATGTATGTCTATCTGTATGCACGATGCAAAAATCATCTTGGTGCCCTTAGCACGAGAAAATCGAACGCTGAAGACGTTTTCCATGAAAATGCGAGAATGTTGAATCTATTTAACGACTTATTCATGCATACTGCCTCAGGGATTTCGCGCCTGCGCATTACCTCAAGTATGACGCAATCTTAAATCATAAGCGCAAAAATGTAAAAAATAGGTTTTAAAAAATGTACGGCTAAATTATGACAGTTGTTTGTTTTTCACTTGTCATTTTGTGCAGCATTTTGGATTTTGAAACTGGTTAGACGAATAGCAGAAAACTGTTGGTTAAGAACGTGGAAAACATTATTTTGTATCTACCAACCTATTTCATTCGTAAAAAAAAATAATGATTATTTTTTTATTATTATTAAAATCCTCGCGTATGCTGTTTAATCAAATTCGTATTGATAAAACAAAGATTTCTACTTAAACATACGCTCACAAATACATACACACACAATCTGCAATTCTTCCTAACTTATGCAATATATACGAAAGCATATATCCTTCGAAAAGACAATATAATTAACGTCTTTGCAAAAGGTATCAATGCTTCTGAGAAACAGGATAAATTTGTTGCCGAAGAGCTTAAAAGTTCTCATTTGTGAAAGACGTTTGATGGTTTACAAACTAAACTTTAAATATTAAGATTTCAATGAGAAGCGCTGAGGGAACTTTCAGTCCCGACTGAAATATTTTTGACTTTGTCGTAAAGTCGCAAGTTGAAAAATTCAATACTTAGTGGCAATGGGTCGTCAAAAGTTGCCATTAAAGAAATTGAAAATTTAGTGATGTTTGAGTCATCAAAAGTATCCGAGTTTGGATATCACTCACTCTCTTCACTCACTCTCTCTCTCTCTTTCTCTCTCTCTCTCTCTCTCAATCTGACTTTAATCACTCCTTCTCGTGTCACTCGTCAATCGCTAGCTCTCTCTTTCTCTCTCTGTTTCTCTCTCTCTTTCTCTCTCTCCCTCTCTCTCTCTCTCTCTCTCTCTCTCAATCTGACTCTAATCACTCCTTCTCGTGTCACTCGTCAATCGCTAGCTCTCTCTTTCTCTCTCTGTTTCTCTCTCTGTTTCTCTCTCTCCCTCTCTCTCCCTCTCTCTCTCTCTCTCAATCTGACTCTAATCACTCCTTCTCGTGTCACTCGTCAATCGCTAGCTCTCTCTTTCTCTCCCTGTTTCTCTCTCTGTTTCTCTCTCTCCCTCCCTCTCTCCCTCTCTCTCTCTCTCTCTCAATCTGACTCTAATCACTCCTTCTCGTGTCACTCGTCAATCGCTAGCTCTCTCTCTCTCTCGTGTCACTCTCTTCCTCTCTCTCTCTCTCTCGTGTCACTCATCAATCGCTAGCTCTCCCTTTCTCTTTCTCTTTCTCTCTCTCTCTCTCTCTCGTGTCACTCATCAATCGCTAGCTCTCCCTTTCTCTTTCTCTTTCTCTCTCTCTCTCTCGTGTTACTCGTCAATCGCTAGCTCTCTCTCTCTCTCTCGTGTAGTGATGTTTGAGTCATCAAAAGTATCCCAGTTTAGATATCACTCACTCTCTTCACTCTCTCTGTCTCTCTTTCTCTCTCTCTCTCTCAATCTGACTCTAATCACTCCTTCTCGTATCACTCGTCAATCGCTATCTCTCTCTCTCTCGTGTTACTCTCTTCCTCTCTCTCTCTCTCTCTTGTCACTCGTCAATCGCTAGCTCTCTCTTTCTCTCTCTTTCTATCTCTCTCTCTCTCATGTTACTCGTCAATCGCTATCTCTCTCGTGTCACTCGTCAATCGCTAGCTCTCTCTTTCTCTCTCTCTGTCTCTCTCTCGTGTTACTCATCAATCGCTATCACTCTCTCTCGTGTCACTCGTCAATCGCTAGCTCTCTCTTTCTCTCTCTCTCTCTCGCGTCACTCGTCAATCGCAAGCTCTCACTCTCTCATTCTCTCTCTCTCTGTCTCTCGCTCTCAATCTGACTCTAATCACTCCTTCTCGTGTCACTTGTCAATCACTAGCTCTCTCTCTCCCTCTCGTGTCACTCTCTTCCTCTCTCTGTCTCTCTCGTGTCACTCTCTTACTCTCACTCTCCCTCTCGTGTCACTCGTCAATCGCTAGCTCTCTCTTTCTCTCTTTCTCTCCCTCTCTCGTGTTACTCGTCAATCGCTAGCTCTCTCTCTCTCTCGTGTCACTCTCTTCCTCTCTCTCTCGTGTCACTCGTCAATCGCTAGCTCTCTCTTTCTCTCTCTCTCTCTCGTGTCACTCGTCAATCTCTAGCTCTCTCTCTCTCTCTCTCTCTCGTGTCACTCGTCAGTCGCTAGCTAGCTCTCTCTCTCTCTCTCTCGTGTCACTCTCTTCCTCTCTCTCTCTCTCGTGTCACTCGTCAATCGCTAGCTCTCTCTTTCTCTCTCTCTCTCTCGTGTCACTCGTCAATCGCTATCTCTCTCTCTCTCTCGTGTCACTCGTCAATCGCTAGCTCTCTCTCTCTCTCTCTCTCGTGTCACTCGTCAGTCGCTAGCTAGCTCTCTCTCTCTCTCGTGTCACTTGTCAATCGCTAGCTAGCTCTCTCTGCCTCGTGTCGATCGGTAGAACCTAAACAGGAAACAAGAGATATTTAACCTCTACTCCTGTTCAAAAGACCGGGGAGGAGTGTGAATCAGGCGATAAGCGAACCAATCTACTCCTATTGAAGAGAGTGACTGAAACAAAAGAGGAGACATTACAAGTATAAAGTAATATTTAGAAGAAAAGGAAAAGCCGATCCTGAACAAGAGATAAACCTCTCCACTATTAAATAACAATGGGAATTCTTCTGTTGCATCATTAAATATTTAATTTTAACTTTAATAAAATATTGCAATAAAAATCATATGTATGGATAACGGTCATTATTGAAAGAAAAGGATACAAATGGAAAGATTTTAAATTTACAAGTTTTTGCATTTCACTGAAGCAGACGTTAAACACATGACAGCGTTGTCATCTTTCTCTCTCTCTCTCTCTCTCACTCACAACTAAACAGCGTCTCTCATATAGCTTTTCCGTCTTTCTTTGCGATCAAAACGGAATAGTCCATTATTTAAAAGGCATTGGAAGGTCGTACTTTTCGTGCTAAGGAACAAATGAACAGAATTCTAACATGATTCCTCATGTCAGAAATTGAAGCATAAATTAACAAAGATATCTTTATTTCTAAGATGAGGTATTATGTATATTATTTACATTATTCGGACTATTGTCCTCATCTTTGTCGCAATATTTATTACAACGTTTCGGCCTTTGTACGCTCTGGGGTAGACAGTTCTAGTTCCACGTGCCATGTTTAATGGATGTCAGTTATCAATTATCTCCTGTTAATTCCCCTCTCCAAGTTCTCCACTGCCTTAGCCGAGTATGGCACAGTGTATTAAGGCGTTAGTTTGATCCAGTGACAGGACCCAAAGAGTGAGAGTTCAATACCCGGCTAAGGCAGTAGAGAACTTTCAGAGGGAAATTAACAGGAGATAACTGATAACTGACATCCATTAAACATGGCACGTGGAACTAGAACAGTCTACCCCAGTGAGCGAAATAAAGGGTTCAGTTCGACATTCCAACCATCTGAAGAAGGCCGGAGCGTACAACGGCCGAAACGTTGTAATAAATTTGGTGACAAAGATGAGGACAATAGTCCGAATAATGTAAATAGTGAATTCATCTCTACTAATCCCAGCTATGGGTTAGATAGACTGACTGCTCTAAACTTAGAAAGCAGCCAGTCTAAGGAAAAAAAAAACAATTCTCAAATAAAAATCGTGAAATATATAACTCCTAATTTTCCCATGATAATAATGAATCTATTAATATGTCATCGCCTACGTTCAGAATGAAAATTGCATTTAAAAAATACTTAAGTTCTTTTCATCAACTCTTGAATGTCAGGTAATTACATTAAACGAAAAGCTTTTTGTTTATCTGATTTGCCATTATAGTGGGATGATATGTCAATTTATTAAGATTCCTTATTTGGATTGCATCAACACTGATGCAATATCAACTGGTCTTTTATATATTCGGGCGCTATTTTTATACTTTGTTGTCGATTTCACAAGAAACAATTTTCTCGCTTTTATCGGCATCCAAGGAAACCGGAAGACAGTCCGTGACGTCAATACAAAAATGGCCGTCGCAATCTGGACGGCTTTATCACTTCCGCCTTAAGGACGTCGGCTCAGAGCGCACCTAGCCGGCTTCTCGTTCGCGCATGCCAAATGCAAAGGACAGAGAAGGGTCAAGAAAAAGAGATATTGCTTTTACACTTATTTGACTTCATTGACACACATGGCGAAAGAGAAATAAAAAAGAAAGATAACCAGAAAAGAGAAAGAAAACAATGTGAATACAGACTAAATTGTCAATTCAAGCATTTGTTAATATAATGCATTTCTCGGTTTAACATTAAAATTCTCTTTTTGTAGCTCCCGTCCTTAAATTCACGCCGCTCTCCTCTTGTCAACAAAAGTAATTTAAAAAAATGTAACGCCTCCAGATAAGCGTTAACAGACGAAAAAATTCAAGGTTATAATTTAAATTTGAGGAAATATTTTATTTTTCAATCCATAGCAGAATTTAATTATCTAACCTATTTCAATCTATTTATATATATTTTATTAAATTTTATAGTTAACGATTTATTTAAGTCTGTTTATGTTGTTCTCTATTTTATGTATTCTGCCATTTGTGTTCGCTTATCTTACTGTTTTCATATATATATATATATATATATATATATATATATATATATATATAGTACATATATATAATTATATATATTATATATATATTATATATATAGGAAATTAACTGATAGCTGACATCTATGAAAACATGGCACGTGGAACTAGAACAGTCTAACCCAGTGAGCGAAATAAAGGGTTCAGTTCGACATTCCAACCACCTGACGAAGGCCGGAGCGTGCAACGGCCGAAAAGTTGTAATAAATATGGCGACAAAGATAAGGACAATAGTCCAAATAATGTAAATAGTGAAAACGCGTATATCTTCATAGATGTTTCAGCTCCAGCCGTTTCAGCTCAAAACGTTTGAATAAATACAAAACTGCGGTATAGAAATCAGAATAACGTGGCATACCCATACACCGTGGAAGATATGGAAAGGGGCAATACGCTATATGGATCAAATTCATGGAATTGCAAAAAGTTATACTTTTCACATCTTGCGTGGATTGCTTCCCAAACGTGACGGCAAATACATTTTTCTCTCTAATGGCACAAAAAACAATCCCGGTATCCATCAGTGGTTACGTGGTACAGGGTTAAAAGCTGAAACCGAAGCTTTTATTCTTGCTGCACAAGATCAATATATACTAACTAAAAAATTACCAAGCACACTTACTGAAAAACTGTCAATCCGAAATACAGATTCTGAAACAATTGAGCATCTTGTATCAGGTTTTACGGTGTTAGCATCCACTGAATATAGAACTCTGTATAATAGAGTGGCCCAATATCTGCACTGGAAAATATGCAACTTTTATCGGAAAAGAAACTGGTACGAACACCACTCAGACCCGGTTACAGAAATAGGAGCTCTAACAATTTTATGGGACTTTATAATACATACAGACGGAACAATCAAAGCTTATCGCCCGGACATAATGATCAGAGGCTGTAAAACAGTGTGCTTTCTTATTGACATGGCAGTCCCAGCAGGTTGTAATGTATCTTTGAAGATCTTCAAAAAGAACCAATCAAAATACAAGTATCTTGAAGTGGAAATCTCAACTGTGGCACATGATAACATCAATAATTCCAGTTGTAGGAGGAACCTCCTGATTGATTGAAAAAGGTTCCGACAGACACATTGAAGCGATTCATGGCAGCTCATGCATTAAAAAATACAGAAATTCTACTCACAAGTACAGCTCACGCATTACGAAGAGCTTTATCTAGGGAAAATGTGAGATTTTCTTTTTATACCAAAATGATCAGTGTAAAATGTCACGAAGCTATTTCTGATCTTAGGTCTCTGGTTGGGACCCGGAAGGAAATGTACGTACAACAGGAATATTATATTAATAATAATAATAATAATAATAATAATAATAATAATAATAATAATAATAATAATAATAATAAAGAAATCTCAAAAATGTGGCACATGGGAACATCAACAATCCCTGTTGTAGTTGGAGCTCTTGGAACGGTTTGAAAAGATTCCAGTAGGCTAATTGAAGGAATCCCTGGAAGTCCATGCCTCAAAGAGATACAAAAAATTGTTCTGACAAGTACAGCCCACACTTTACGAAGGGCTTTATCTATGTAATTATTTTTTTTTATTCTTTCTTTGCAGTGGAAAGTGCCATGATACTATTTCTAACCTTAGGTCCCTGGGCGGGACCCGGAAAGAAATGTGTAAACGCCAGATATCAAAGAAAATAATAATAATAATAATAATAATAATAATAATAATAATAATAATAATAATAATAATAATGGTAATATTATTGCAGCTCAGGACCAAAGCCTCGCAATCAGATAATATCACTGTCAATGATGGAACTAACCCGAAATGCACAATCTGCGGAAAATATGTTGAAACTGTCGACCATATTATCTCAGGATGTCCGGAACTAGCAAAAAATGAATATACCCACAAAAATAACAAGGTAGCGACATATTTGCGATTGAAGATATGCAAGAAGCACAAAATGGAAACCACTGAGAGATGGTATGAGCACCGATCAGACACAGTTACCCAAAATAACGATGTAACTCTACTCTGGGACATGCCAATTCAAACTGACAGGGAAATAAAATCCAACAGACCTAATATTATGATAAAAGGCAAGAAATTCAGGAAGTGTATGCCTCTAACACTTTCGCCCCACCCCTTTCAACCTCCGACATCTTACTCTCTGGGTTAAGGTGTTTACTCGGTCTTAACCGAACTTAAGGGAGTGACCGTAGGTCCCCTGAGCATCCGCAGATCATTCGACCGGTCCACTGGTTTAATCTTGCTTCCTGCCCACGTTTTGTTTGGTTTGATCCAGAAGTGATGTTCATCCATTCACGGTCGACTGAAGATGTAGACACGGCTGGAGAATCTGTGCTAAGAAATTTAGAATGCACCAAAAAATATATATATCTGCAGAAAGCCGGACAAACAACTATTCAATGGTTGAATTGTTAATGTCTTTTATATAGCAGAAAAGAATAGTATAGAAAAGAAACGGGTTACAGAAAAGAAAATAATTGACGTAAAAGCTCATACACTGGATTCAAGACAGAGAGAGAGTGGGTTGTGATTAGCTTGTTGTGAAATCATCTCAGAACGATATACGACTCCTGCGATGGAGAGTTAAAGATTTCTGTGCGCGGCTTAAAGTTTATAGTTGCGTTCCTCCTCGGCGGTAGTAACAGTAGTAGTAATATTCGTGGTAGCAGAAGCATCGGTACTTATATTAACAGTACATGTTAGCGGGGGTTTTGTTCCAATCCCTGACGTCACTTCCAGTCTCCGATATCTCTCCACCCAGCTCGACTGCACTCGACGACAGACGAGCCCAAAAACAACCTTTTGATTATTGTAGGTTGTTCGACGTTTCCGTTTCCAGTGGTAGTAATCATAGTAGCATTAGCAGTCTTAGATTGTGTGAGGAGTAATTCGCTTCTTCGTACTTATATCAACAAAATATGTTAGCGGGCGTTTGGTTCCAATCACTGACGTCACTTCCAGTCTCCGACCTCTCTCTACCCAGCTCGATTGAACTTGACGGCAGACGATCCAACCACTCTGACAACAGATTTCTGTGCGCGTTTATATAGATAAACCTGGCTGATCATAAATCGACCCTTGGTCCACACATGAGTATCACGAGTGTTACCTTCAACCCAAAATCATGTAAATTTCAAAGTTCCTCATAGCCTTAGTAAGCTCTATTTCAAATTTTAACCGATAAAAATTATCTCGATCATCTTCCATTGCCTTCTTAATGACCCAATTCCAAATGGGCTAGATCAGATTCTCATCAGTAAAGAAAATTGTTCTGATCTAATTTCTCTGTTCAAATCTACTCTAATTTCAATTAAAAAATATGTGTGTGGTTCCCAAACTCTCTTTGTTACATTTCCTCCCCTACCCATCTGTCATTCAATTGTTAATGACACACGAGCTTTCCTATCAAAATATGAGAAAACCCAGTCCAACATGCTTCTGACTAGGGTCTACTTAAACATACGTCTCTTCCAGCATGCAAAGGTAAAGTCCTCAGTTCTTCTTAGGGCTCATTATGCCCACTTACATTTTCATTGTCCTTACGATACATATGTACATGCAACTTCCGGTTAAAGTTCACTGTTGTGGTGATCTCGTGCAGTAGAACCTTTTCACATACTTCACTAGTTCGAGTGTTCTTTCCTTTTTTTATTGGACTTCGCAACACTCCTTACCAATTATTTCAGTCTCATTACAAAAAATTTTTTAAAAAATCGATATATTTCGTAAATCTGTCCCTCCGATTTTGTCTCGCCTTCACAACCGGATTTGTCGAATCTTTTGTTGGTTCAGGTCCTTCCACGACAATTGTGGACTCTACTTCAATATCAGGGGTCCCAATGCACTCGGGTCGGACCTACATTGGTAAAATGCACTAACTGGAATCCCTCCTTCACTCATGCACTCCCGTGCCAGGTTATTCTGCCCGGTCGACAACACCGCGCGCCTATTCAACCACCACCAAACTAGCAAGGCCACGACTGTCATTAGTATAATTCCCATAACGGTCGGCCAGGTTATTATAGCAACCAGTTTCTCTTTCCAGCACGAATTCGGCGGACCTATCCTATCTAACTCCGACTTCAAGGGTCCAAGATCAATCTTATCGATTGGCCTTAACAACGCCGGCATCTTTTCTAGCGACATCTTAGGAATCTTTCTTACAATGTGTTCCCACAATCCTGTCCATCCACTGGCATTCGTTCCTACCAGCTCTAACAAAGCCTCATTCTCTTCAAACTTCTCTTAATCGTTCCGGAGTTATTATACTCGGAGACAGGTGTTCCAGCGACAGCATGTCTAATTGTGCTCTCACATGCTCTAACAACACCGTTAAAGAGTAACTCGTTTGACGTACCTTACTCATTATAGCTAATAATTGAAAATACCTTTGCAAAAACCCACTAATTTCTGTAATTCGGTTGTTACAGACGTGGTTACATTTATCACTTCTTTTCTAAAAACCTATAGGCGAGAAATCAACCAATTGATACTCCCTCTAATCTTAGCCAATTCCAGCCTAGTACTATTGAATATGGATACGCTCTCTCTAACCGACTGAGTCATTGCTTGTTGTCTCTGTTCTACCGCCTCTAATTTCCTCTTAATTACTCTCACTTCTCCTTCGGAGACTGTACCAAACAACACACTTAATGCCTTTCCCATTATAGGTAATACTGCCCTCTTTTGCCTGGTCCGTAACAACTTTCAGATAGTAACTCATATCCTTCTATTGTCTCCCAAGTATTAGGGATTCCTGAGCTAAGGGGTCTATCACCAAAGTTATCAACCACTTTGATCTAGTTATAATCACTTCGCTAGTCTTCTTAAATACAGTATTCTCACTGTGTTCCCAGGTATTAGCTACCACAACAGGCATTGTCAGTACCACGATCATCCTCTCGTCCATGTCTGCAATAATTCGCCTTACTCAATCATTCTCTTATTGTTTTTATCGGGTGGTTACATCTTAGAGCGATACCTCAAGCACCGACCCACATCACCACCAACGCCGTGCATGCGTGGGGCCCGTCCACACAGTTCACCAGCACTGATGATAAATGCACAGTTAGTCCCAGACCGTCATTCGTTCACCACAGCCACTGTACTGGTTTCACTTGGGCTTGGGCTGCACCGCTCCCCTCAATCGCCGTTTTAGTGGTAATTCCTCATTAACACTAGGTGCTTTTGCAGCCCGCAATTTACTCTGCAGTTGAGCTAACGGAATTTCATCCTCTTCCTCCGATTCACCCAGTTCTTCTTCTTCCCTAAGGTTAGGCTCAATCCCTGGTTCCTCAGAATATCCCGCTGGGGTCCGACTTACCTCCCTCAGCCTTCGAAGGGTAGTTGGGCTAATTTCAATCTCCTCACTCCCTTCACTTTCACTCTCAGTCTCTAACTCTTCAGGTTCTACCAACGTAGTTTTCCTCAGCCTTTTCTGTTGAGTTTTTGTTTCGGTTCCTTTCCATTCTCCTATTTCAACTAGCTTTATATCATTCGCATGCACTCTCTTTACCTGTCAATTGGTCCCAGATCACAAAGGAAACCGGACTCGTCTGCTCCACGATCCTATAGTATGGACTCCATCTCTGGTACAATTTACCTTCTCTCAGGTGTATTTTATAATACACTGGATCACCTATCTGGAAGGAAACTTCTTCTCTATTTTTATTTACCCTATCGTTTCGCCTTTTCTGGGCTCTTTGAATCCTCCTCCTCGCATTGCATGAAAATGTTATGCCATTGTTCTAAAACTATTTGGTGATGATCCTCTCCTAAATACTTCCTCCTAGGTCGTAACAGATTGTCTATAAGTAAGACTACATCCCTGCCATATATCAAGAAATAAGGGGAAAATTTTCTCGTCTCGTTCATCCTCACAGCTGCTAACGCTTGGGTTACGAATAAATCCCAATTTTCCCTATTATCCTCTGTTAGTTTAGCCAACACATCAGCGAGGCTCTTATGAAACCTCTCTACCTTAACATCACTTTGAGGGTGATATGGAGAGGTGGTTATGTGCTCTATGTTTAATTTTCCCAACGTCTCTCTCATAATCTGATTCACATTCTCCGATCCATTATCGGTATCCAACTGTTCGGGGGCCCCATACCTAGGGAATATTTCGTTCAGTATTATATCTGACACCGTTTGTGCCTTCTTATCCGGTATGGCAGATGGCTCAGGCCAATTCGTCAGCCAGTCCACAAAACTCACTATGTAAAGATTACCTCTATGTGTTTCTCCATAGGGCCCGGAAATATCCATGCTTACTTTCTGAAATGGATAATTCGGAACATCCGTTTCTAATACTGGGGCAACCCTACTCCTTCGACTCTGTACTTAGCATGTTACACATTTTTTACTTGGTTCACAACATCATTAAACAATTTAGGCCAGTAGTAATTTCTCATTATTAATCCATACGTCTTATCAATTCCCAGGTGTCCTAACCTCTTATGGCACTGGACTAGAATTTCAGCTCTCAACTTCTCAGGTGTCACCATTTTTAAACTTACTTCCTCATCTCTTCCTGAAAGGTAATACAACACTCCATCGTGCACCATATATTTGGAGGTACGCCCTGCCTCTACCCTGGACCTGATAGTTGCTATCTCGCTATCCTCTTGGCTTTGCCTAATAATCTCTCTTCAGTGGAGGTCGGAAACAATCTCCGTTTCACTCGTTTCCAGATTTTCCCAACTAAGTCTCACCTTCAACGCCCGTGAATTGATCACATTAATCTGGAATACTTTATCATCCACACCCGGCTCCAACCTGGCAGATTCGGTCTCTAATTGATTCGGAATCCTCGATAACAGGTCAGCACAGGTATTATCCTTCCCTGCCAAATATTCTATTCTGCAGTTATACCCACTTAACTTCAATGCCCACTGTTGTACCTTCTTATTCGTCCACTCCGCCTCTAACAAATATTTGAGGGGTTTGTGGTCTGTTTTAATGGTTAACACAGCCCCACTCAAATAATAATCTAATTTCTACACAGCATACAGAATGGCGAACGCCTCTTTTTCTATTACTGGCCACCTTTGCTGAGTCTCGGAGAGCCGATGAGACAGAAAATAGATCTGCACTTCCTCAGGCACACCCGGAACTGGTCCATACTTATCCGGACATGGTTGTGTAAGAACCGACCCGATACACTTATCGCTAGCATCGGTGTACAGCACGATGGGCGTACTCAGGTCTGGGTAGTCTAACAGGGGTACAGCTGTCAACTGGTCCTTTAGAGCCTCGAATGCACGCCGACAATCCCCGGTCCACTTAAACCTAGCATGCTTCTTAGTTAGAGATATTAGAGGGCCTGCTAGCCGACTAAATGCTGGTATGAACCTCCGGTAATATCCGATAGCTCCAATAAATCCCTTAATCTCTTTTACGGTCTTCGGTGCGGGCATGGCTCTTATAACCTCTACTTTGTCTAAATCCGTTTTTATTCCTTCTTTGTTTATGATAAACCCTAATTACTTTGTCTCTTCTTTCATAAACCGACATTTTGATAATTTTAACTTCAATCCATGTTCCCTTAACCTATCGAACACCTTCTGCAAATGTTCAAAATGCTCCTCTGGTGATTTTGAAAACACCATGATGTCATCTAGATACGCCATGGCAAATGCCTCAGTGCCATTCAATACGATGGACATTAACTGACTAAATACACCCGGGGCGTTTGCCAGCCCAAACGGCATAACCCTAAAATTGAAGAAACCCATGTGGCAAGTAAAAGCAGTCTTTTCCTGATCCTTTTTGCTAAGTGCTACCTGCCAATATCCCGGCCTCAAATCCAAGGTGGAAAAACATTTAGACTTTCCTAAAAGAGCTAGAAAATCATCAATCAAGGGGAGGGGCACTGCCAGCAGTTTTGTAATGGCACATAATTGACGAAAACCCACACAAAACCTATGCCCTCCATCTATCTTTTCAACAATCACTATTGGAAAACTCCAGGGAGATTTGGATTCTGATTCCCTCATTTCATTCACTGCGTCCTCTACTACTTTTCTTTTGTGGATTGGGATCCTATACGGTCTTAACTTACTAGGTGGGTGATTACCCGTGTCTATCTTCATTTCAACTGTCTCCGTCTGTCCCACTTCCTTATCTGTAATGGCTATTACCTCCCGATTACCGTTCAGCAACCCCCTCAATTTCCTCCTATAACGCTCAGGAGCTGTTATATCTTCATCCCTTATTTCATCGCTACCTGACTTATTCCCAGGCCTATTCTCATTCCATACTCTCACCTGTTCGACTTCTTTCACTGGGCACGCCTGTGCCAGCTCCTTTCCCTGCTTTATTTTAATAGTTTTATTGCCAGTATTGGTTAACAGTAAGGGAACGGTCCCCGACCTCTTCACCAACGAATCACACACGGTTATTTCCCCTTCACTATTATCATACCAATCAGTAGGGATCACTTGGTACATGTCACTGTTCAGCACTCCTTCTGTTATAATCTTGCCCTTCCCATATACAGTAGTCCTAGGGGGAAGCTTTATATCTGTCTGGGCCACTACTGGCAATTGTTCATAATTATCCTCTCCCAACAGTATCCCTACCCCGTCCAATGTTAGGGTGGCGGGGTCGAAACGGATCTGTGCCTTATTCTGCTTAAGCCAGTCATTCCCCAAAATTAGCTCACCACACAAGTCAGGTGCCACATAAACCTTAAGTTTACCTCTGGTTCTTGCCAACTGGAAAGGTAACCACGTCATACTCTCTGTCCTCATCCTGCTACTATCAGCCTGACTTATTAGTAGATCGACGGGACTAAGCTTCGTTTTCAGTCCCAACTGTCTAAAAACCTTGGAGCTAACCAGTGACACTGAAGCTCCAGTATTGACAAGGGCCTTCACCTTCTTGTCTCCCAGCAACACATTACAGGTGAAGTCTGGCCCTTCCTTCAGCAAACGGTATACCTGTGCTTTTCTCCTTACCGTATGTTCTCTCCCTTCCTCCCGTTTTCTCGACAACCGAAACGAATGGAGTCGGTGACAGGAGTTCACCTTTTTCTAGGGGCTCCCATTTCTGTTTAGGGGCCCTCCTGGGTGAGGTAGAGCTCGGATGACTCTCTTTTCTCGGACTAGCAACCCGTTTCTCCCCTCTATTCGAGTTAGGGTTGTTCCGTTCGGTGTGATCCATCTTTCTCCTGCGAGGGAAGGTTTGTCTCAGGTTACCCGCCCCTCCACAGCGCCAACAACTTCACTCCTTACAACTGGCCGAAAAGTGCCCGACCATACCACATGTCCAGCATCTCAGAGGTCTTACTCGCACTGGGGCCACCCTGCCTCTTACTTTTTACCCCGGACCCTTTTCCTCGGTGGGGGGCATCAGCGTATTAACTCTCTTTATACCCAGTTTACGGTCTCCCTCTGCCATAAACCACCGAGCCTTGTGCCCAAACACACCACAAGTCGTATAGTTCAGCCCCAAAGACCTTGGGTCGCCTCCATAGTTTGTCGGACTGTCGCCAGCCCGATGCCCACCATACTTGCAAGTCCAGCACATCAACCCATATCGGCCCGGTGTGGGCTTGTGAAACCCATAACGTAGATCCCAGGCTTTCCTATTGGGAACTGCTTCAGCCTACCAGTCCTCTTCCACCTCTTCTTTCGGGTCCCGTATCTGGACCTGCTCCCGGTCCTTCTTTTTCATCACTACTTTGCCCCCCTCGGGGTTTCCTACCTACATCCCTCTTATTCTATTTCAGAGTCGTTTCTCTGGTCTGAGCTGCCTCTATGGCTGCGGCCAGGCTGACCGGTCACCCCTTCAGATCATCGCCTCTCAGGTCCCTGTCACTCTGCGTGTCCACATACACATCGGCCAACAAGGACCACTGTCCCGAGTCGCCAACTCCGGAAAAGCTAACGCCGCTAGCCCCGCGATTCTTTCCCCCAATTCCTCATTAGTATCTCCTTCTTGTTGCAGCAGCCAGAATAATTTTCTGACCGCCTCAATGGCCGTACGCTCACTAGCGTATTGCCGCACCAGAGCGGATTTAAGCTCGGTCCACGTCAATTTGGACATTTGCCCCGCTGCGGCGTCGCAAGCTAGGAGCACCATTTCTTGGTCCGAGAGGCCATAGATCACCAGCTTCTTCTGAATGGACAGAATCCGTTCGTGCAGGTCCGCAGGATTTCCTTTATAAGTATGTAGCTTCATGCTACCTATCAGCCTCCTGAAACCCATCGATATTTCGGTGACTCCCACGTCCCCAAGGTCATCTGTGGCGTCTGATCCTGCTACACTCATCCTAGCGTCTTGTCAACTACCACTTTCAATGACAGAACGAAAGGAAAAATACTTAACACGGTGGTGGTGATTCAACTGCGTACAACAAGTCAAAACAAGATCAACATAATATTACTGGCAGATCTAACTGCAATGAGCAAACAAAGGAAATCAAAAAGTAACTTACCTGAGGTCCGCCGCTCCGTGTTTTGTTTCTTTTTCTTCCTTCTTGCTTCCTTCTCTTTTCCTCCTTATGACCCTTTTAGACCAATATAGTCCAAAGACTAGAGTCCTTTCTGGTCCCGATTGGACAAAACAAATGCAACCCTCTCTGCTCTTTCAGACGGCCGTGGTAATTCCCAGGGGTCTATCCTGGTCACGGCCACCAGTCTAACATTTTCGCCCCAGCCCCTCAACCTCCGACGTTTTACTCTCTGAGCATCCGTAGATCATTCGACCGGTTCACTGGTCTAATCCTGCCCACGTTGTGTTTGGTTTGATCCAGAAAGCAGAAGTGATGTTCATCCATTCACGGTCGACTGAAGGTGTAGACACGGTTGGAGAGTCGGTGCTAAGAAATTTAGAATGCACCAAAAAATATATATATATATCCGCAGAAAGCCGGACAAACAACTATTCAATGGTTGAATTGTTAATGTCTTTTATATAGCAGAAAAGAATAGTATAGAAAAGAAACGGGTTACAGAAGAGAAAATAATTGACGTAAAAGCTCATACACTGGATTCAAGACAGAGAGAGTGGGTTGTGATTAGCTTGTTGTGAAATCGTCTCAGAACGATATACGACTCTTGCGATGGAGAGATAAAGATTTCTGTGCGCGGCTTAAAGTTTATAGTTGCGTTCCTCCTCGGCGGTAGTAACAGTAGTAGTAATATTCGTGGTAGCAGAAGCATAGGTACTTATATTAACAGTACATGTTAGCAGGGGTTTTGTTCCAAATCCCTGACGTCACTTCCAGTCTCTGATATCTCTCCACCCAGCTCGACTGCACTCGACGACAGACGAGCCCAAAAACAACCTTTTGATTATTGTAGGTTGTTCGACGTTTCCGTTTCCAGTGGTAGTAATAATAGTAGCAGTAGCAGTCTTAGATTGTTGGAGGAGTAATTCGCTTCTTCGTACTTATATCAACAAAATATGTTAGCGTGCGTTTGGTTCCAATCACTGACGTCACTTCCAGTCTCCGACCTCTCTCTCTACCCAGCTCGACTGCACTCGACGGCAGACGAGCCAACCACTCTGCCGACAGATTTCTGTGCGCGTTTATATAGATAAACCTGGCTGATCATAAATCGACCCTTGGCCCGCACATGAGTATCACGAGTGTTGCCTTCAACCCAAAATCATGTAAATTTAAAAGTTCCTCATAGCCTTAGTAAGCTCTATTTCAAATTTTAACCGATAAAAATTATCTCTATCACCTTCCATTGTCTGTTACAATCCCTATTGACATAACAGTACCATCTGTGAGAGAAAAAAATGAAAATTACCGAGAAATTGTCCAAATACAGGGACCTACCTGGAGATCGAGATTAACAGGGTGTGGAGAATAAAGACTGAGGCTGTAGCAATAATAATCGGAGCTCTGTGTCTCGTGAGAAAAGGAATGGACAATTTTACCAGGTAACATCA
The DNA here is from genome assembly GCA_964036315.1 of Acanthosepion esculentum. NCBI lineage: Eukaryota > Metazoa > Mollusca > Cephalopoda > Sepiida > Sepiidae > Acanthosepion > Acanthosepion esculentum. The sequence continues at coordinate 110,720,602 of OZ038492.1, forward strand.
ACATACATGTTGCCCAGACGGTCTGCCTACTAACAACATCCCATATACTAAGAAAAGTGCTGTCAATTAAATGACAATTCTCCTATAGTGCCTAAGGACCATAGTTTGGGCCCGGCTCAACAGGATACAAAGTTGGAAACAACATGCACAAATAATAACGTGATATTTCATAATTCACTTGCATTTGGGGCCTGTAAGAATTTGGTCCGCAAACAAATATAATGTCCAAATTAATGATGGGGACCTCACACATTTTCAGCAAATTTCTCTCCATGTCGATAAAGTTTTAAATGAATTGTCTTTTACGCGTTCCTTAAAGTTGTGTACCTTAATATTTTACGAAAATATATGGAATTCATTATTTTAAAATTTTGTAGCAATTCTGGTGATTTTCCCATATCCACAAAATACACGGCAACTCATCTGTCAGCACTTTAGGGATCTCTGCTTACAAAGCAAACCGAAGGATAATGAAGAAAAATAATAACATGATCTTTATTGATTTAAGATGTTGGTATATACATGTTTATTTTGGCGAACTAAGATAGGCTACAATAAATATCCTGTCCGTTATTTGCTTGTGAGTTACCTGATCATAACCAGTTGAGCTTAGAGGGTAATGGACTGTGTATCTGCGTTTGTGAGCTGTAGTTGGGGCGTATGTTAGTGTCGAGAGGTATTTTTTCATAAAGCGACTTACGTGTCAGATCTAGATACTTGTGTGCACACTCAATCATAGACAGTCTGATTGGACTTGGTTACCTGACTTGAAGATATTTCTAACTGGGCCCCATCTGCAAGTTTATGCACCACGTTTATAAAAGCTTGCCACCATGTAGCGTGCTTATGGCTGTGATGCATCTTCTTGGTATACTCTTATTAGGTCGGGTGCCATGATGGGTACATTGGATTTCCTATATTGCCGCTGTCGACTTTCTCTCGAATCCAAAAATTTAATTTCTTTGCTGATCGCTTCCTTTATGATGGTGTTGATGACGAAATTTCGCGCCAACGTGCAGTTTCTGGACTAGACGCTCTCGGTTTCACCAAAACCTGCTCCTGTCATCCATTATCTGTCGCCTTTTCGCTTTACAAGATTTGGTTAGAGGTGAAAGAAAATCAGAGTAGAAGAAAGTTCCGATGGCGTTAATTTATTTCAGGTGGACCTCCGGGAAGTGACGCACACACTTAATTCCCTGACCCTCCTCTATGGCAAATATGGAATAAGAAAGGCAGAATCCAGTTATGAATCTGCAACGGACTGCCGCTGACGCTGTTATAATTTCGAATGGCGCCTACTGTAGCATGTCCGTAATGCGTAGCCCTCTTCATCCGCTAGTTCAACCGTTCGAGTCTTTGGGGTTGGCCGCGCTTAGTCTTCGACCTTGCCGCCAATATACACCAGCGTCATTATTTTGTGGCATACTCTCATTTAGTATAAGCCAAACCTATGACATAGTTCCCAATGGATTATCTTACCAACCCAATTATATCATCGCTTATACTCTTTCAGTGCCAACTCTAACCATCTACTCGGTGAATGTCCCAAGTTGGCACAGAAAAATCTATAAACAATGACCTGATTGGATTGGTAAGGGAATCCATTAGAAAGTTTGCCGTAAATTTGGCTTTAATGAGAAATGGTGTGACTATCAAACAAAGCCAGTGGGAGAAGATAACAGTTACAGACATTGTGGTATTTCTTGAACCATTCAAATGGTATTAAAACATATCGCGACCTTATTGTCAAAGATATGGAAAGTAGAAATTGTCAAATGATGATTTTTTGCTATTCCATACAATACAAAACAGTGAACTCCAAAGAAAATGAAAAGATTAAAAAATCCCAGGATCTCGCTAGGGAGTTGGAGAAGCTATGAAACATGATTGTTGAAGAAATTGTTATAGTTATCGTTGCGCTTGAAGCAACACTTAGAAACTTGAGCGCTTAGGGAAAATTTAAATTCGGAAAAGTTTTGCAGAACTCGCGAAAACTGCCATGATTTACTCTACGAGGATTCTCCGAAAAGTGCTTTGAGTTGTGAGGACACCGTGCCTCAAGAACATAACTTTCACTGACTACATCAATGTGTGACACCGACGTGATGATAATAATAATGCATGTCTGGTATACCCTTATTAGACTGGGTGTCATGATGGGTACAATGGGCTTCCTATATTTCTACCCGGGAATCACTTTGTTGACTTGCTTGACTTCGCTCTGTTTCTGTAATGTTTGCTCGAAAGGGATTTTTTTTAAATCGAAGCCACCCCAAGCAAGGCAATAAAGCCACTAAAATACAAGGGGTTACTGGGTGCGGAAGAATTAGAAAACAGAAACATTACTAATGACATCCTGGGTATGACGATAAAGTACACCCGCGTCCTGGGTATGACGATAAACTACATCCCCCTCCTGGGTATGACGATAAACTACATCCGCGTCCTGGGTATGACGATAAACTATGTTCAACAGCAAGGCCTCTGATAATACGTTTTTGAAAAAAATAATGTTGCCAGCTGTACGTTTTTGAAAAAAAATAATGTTGCCAGCTATACGTTTTTGAAAAAATATTACCAGCTATATATTTTTGAGGAAAAATATTAACAGAAATAGATTTTTGACAAAACAAAAATATTACCAGGAAAAAAAAGTTGTTGGCATTAAATGACCCATTGAGGTTGATATGCCGTAAAACAAAACAAACCAAACCATTACTAATGACCGAGAACAATAGAAGAGTAATCAACTCAGTAGATTGATATTGAATTTAAATTTTTGAAGATTATAGTTGGCTTGAAAGCATGAAACCGGAAGAGAGTTCCACAAGCGAGAAGTGTGAGAGAAGAAACTGTTAGCATAGAATTTACGGTTACATCTAGCCTGTTGAACTGTAAATCGATGAGTTTTTGTTGCGAGTCTAGAACTGCGCTTAAATTGATAAAGTCTCCCTACCATAGCGAAGATCTCATCCGAACAATTACCAGGGAAGTATTTTTTTTTTTTTTTTTGTAATCATATCACCCCAAGCAAGGCCGGAGGCCACTATCACGCAAGGGGTTAAAGAAGGGTTGGAGGAAGAGCAGATAGGAGTGGCAAGGGAGGGGATGTGGAGAAAGAGAAAGACAGTGGGTCGATCAAGGCAAGGGGGCCACAAAAGATCCGGAGCGAGAGCAGATAGGAATGAAAAATGAAAGGATGTGGAGAAGGGAAGTGGATAGATCAAGGCAACTGGAGATGTCGATTGACGCTACAATTAAACCGTTGGAGATTGTATTTGTCAGGGAAACAGTAATAGGGAAGGGAGTTCCATAGGCGAGATGTGCGAGACATGAAGCTATTGGAGTAGAAGAGACGTCTACACCTAACAGTTTCCACGGTGTAGGGGTGGGAGCGGGAAGCCAGCCTGGTGGGGCGTTTAAATTCACAAGGCCTAGGGACAAGCGAACGCAACTCCTCAGAGCAATTACCGTGGAAGTACTTGTAGAAAAGGCTGAGGGAAACAACTTTACGTCGGCGGGAAAGTTACTGAAGCGGTGACGCGATGCCAGAACCAGTAAAATTCTATGTAATTCTAAAGGTCAATTAGTTATAGGTGTATTTTTACCTTCAGATTGGAGTATTTATAAATTAGGAGTTTGTTAAATTTTATATTCTACAATTTCTAATTCTTTCAGGCTAATTTCTAGAATTTTAACCATTCTTTATCAGAAGTGCTCCGTCGATATCACTGCTTGTGTAGATTGTCCCAGATCTAAAGTATCTTCTTTTTATCAAACAATAGCTATATAGATCCCCTTTTTGTTTAAAAAAAAAACTATCCTTAAACATAGATATCAATTAAGGTTTGAACAGCTGGATTTTGTCATGTAAAAATAGAATTTTTAAAACCGATTGTAAAAATGTTCAGAATTTTGTCACATAGCCGCTGTCAACACCGGGCGTCACATTCCCTGTTGCTCTCAAACGTTCGATTCTTATTTTATAAAATATTCAACAGAATATCTTGACCAAAGAAAGTCATGACTGGCGTGATCAAAGGACGTGTCTTTCATATCTGGAAATATGAAGTGACGAAAGAAATTAGACACGACTAAATTGCGAATGTGAAAAATTGTTCATATGATCAGGTAGGTACGTGTCGGGAATCCTATGCTTAACTGAGTACACGTCATGTCATGATGTACATTTAATTCTAAAACATGTAGATAGAGTAACCAGTAAGCATTCCCACATCAATCGGTGGTCAGACGTTTCTCTCAGTTCTCTAGCGGATTAAAACGAAGGAACTCGGCGACAAACCAGAGAGGTGTATGTTATTTTCTGCTACAACCATCAGATAGAATTTTATTCACCATTGTAGAAAAAGTGCGAATATTACGACTGCGAATTATCGTTAAAGCTTGCAATATTATAATTCTCTTTCCTATAACGCATTCATTCATTCACACTCCTTCTCTCCCTTTTCCCCCTCTCTCTCTTTTCGCCCCTCTCTCTTTTTTTCTCTCTCTCTCTCTCTTTTCCCTCTCTCTCACTCTTTACCTCTCTTTCACTATTTTTCCTCTCTCTTTTCCCCTCACTCTTTTTCCTCTCTCTCTCTCTCTCTCTCTCTCTCTCTCTCTCTCTCTCTCTCTCTCTCTCTCTCTCTCTCTCTCTCTCTCTCTCTTCCCGCTCTCTTTTCCCTCTCTCTCTCTCTTTTCCCTCTCTCTCTCTTTTCCCTCTCTCTTTCCCACCGTCTCTCTCTTTTTCCCCCGTCTCTCTCTTCCCCCGTCTCTCTCTTTTCCACCCCGTGTCTTTCTTTTCCCCCCGTCTCTCTCTCTTCCCCCCCGTCTCTTTCTTCCCCTCGTCTCTCTCTTTTACGCCCCGTCTCTTTCTTTTTCCCCCGTCTCTCTATCTTCCCCACGTCTCTCTCTTCCCCCCCCGTCTCTCTATCTTTCCCCACGTCTCTCTCTTCCCCCCGTCTCTCTCTTCCCCCACGTCTCCCCCCCGTCTCTCTGCGTGCCTTCTGAGAATAAATGGTTTTCTTTTGTTTTTGCCATTTCCTTCAAGACTTCTTCATTACTTACTCGCCACCGTCCATGGAATTCTCAGTATCCTTCTGTAGAGTCACATCTGCTTTACCCTCAGTTTTCTCCTCAGCCCTGGGGAGATTGTCCACCATTCACTACCTAATGATTTTTTATTGTTTCTCACCACTTTGCTTGGCTTTTGGGACTCCTCCTATCCCTTGTAGCTCTCAATAAGTTTGCTACTTCCGCAGACCTTGTTCTGTCATCCACTTAATCCCACTAGGTACGTCAGCGTTTCTTTCCCTTGTCTCTCTTTCCCTCTTTTCGCCCTGTGAGTATCAGATTCTCCAACCTCTCCTTTCTCATTACGTGTCCAATAAATTTCATCTGTCTCTTCCTGATGTTAATTATAAGCTTCCTTCTTGTTTCTATCCTCTCCAAAACCTCATCGTTGCTCACATGCTCGGTCCATGCTATCCTTAACATCCTTCTGTAGAACCATATCTTCGTTGCCTCGAATCTCTTCATCTTTGGGGAGACCGTCCAACATTCGCTGACGTAAGGGAGGGCAGATATCACGTAGCAGTTCTTGGCTGTTTTGCGACTGATTTGGACAAACTGTTAACACTTTGTAAAGAGACATTTTTAATTTCGCTTCTCACAATTACATTTTCAGATAATCAAGAGGGGCTGGAATAAAGCGTAGTGGCTTCTTTTCCTACAATAGTGAATTGTAGAATCATAGATGGAAGTAGAATTCATAGTTGCATTGCTATTTTTAGAACTTCGCCTTTATTTTTAGATAAATGCCAGTGACGGAGAGAACTCGATTCGTTTTATCAAAGAGTATTGCATAAATAATTAGTAGCACTGATTACGAACTCACACTTCTTACCCAGAGAGCTCAACTGAAATAATTTTTCACGAGCACACACACACACACACATATACATATATATATATATATATATATATATAAAGGCAGGATGTGTTTGTGTGTGTAACGAATGCAAGGCCGCAATTTTCGACAGATTTGCACAAACATTTACATGCACATGCTCCAAGTTAGCGGGAAGGCCAAGACCGACTTTGCATTTCCCAACTCCCATCGATAGTGGAAGTCGATTTTTTCATGTTTCTACGACAGTTTTCATGTAGTTTGCGGCCATTTTCTACTGGCCAGAGTGAGAGCCTATAGCTGGCTGCCACGAATAGGCAGGAAGATTCTACTGGCCAGCGTGAGAGCCAACCACTGACTGACACGAATATTAACTAGCATGCTAACATGTAAAAAAATATCGATAGCTGCATTCTTCACAAGTGGGAAAAATTTAAATCTGCATGGCACTTTACTCCAATTGGCTCATTCGCTTGCTTAAACTGAACGTTGATTCTGATTCCGCAGAACTGGGTTGGGTGTGAAAAATTATTTGTTGTTAACATTTTTTTCATTCGGTTTTTCCAGTTACGAGTCCCTTTTTAAAGCTGATCGTTTTGTGTTCATTTTGTTTAGTTTTTTTTCGTAACAGATTTAATGTTTAGTATAGAGCTTAGAAAAAATTCGCAGAGTGAGATAGGCAAGAAGTAAGGCATGTAGCAACATCAGCACGGCAAAGGGCACTCCTTTAAAGGCAAAGAAGGACAAAAATATTTTAAGTCAAGTGATAGCGATTGCTGTTTGAGTCGTACGAATTTTTAATCAAGCACGGGCAACGCCAGGCCATGCTGCTAGTATATATATATATATATATATATATATATATATATATATATATATATATATATATATATATATATGTGTGTGTGTGTGTGTGTGTGTGTGTGTCCAATCAATTATTTATTGTAATTTTACGTTACTAGCTGAAATGCAAATTCGTTTATTTTAATTTCTTTCTCTTGGTCATATTTTCCTTTTCGGTTGTCTCCCTTCAGTAGGTGGAGATCATGTCTCTCCACAATTTCTTCGCCCTTAAAGCAACGTCTGACTCTTTATCCTCATGTCTCCTCTTTCTGCCATACATTCACACAAACTCGTTAATTAGATTACTCGCAATTTCCCATAGTCCTCCCTGCCTTCATGCAAGTGTTAAATTCTCCAGGCCGTCTTTTCTCGTTATGCGACGCACGAATTTCATCTGTCGGTATGCATGTGGATTTTGTGATGAATGGAAATCCAAAAGTTAAAATATATTATTGCGTCCATGTAATGGTTTAGACTTACATGAAATAATTGTGTTCAAAAATGAATGTAACGAAAATCTGTGTTCAAAAGTAGTTTCTGCCATAGAGACTTACAAATATGTCTCTCTTAAGATTAAGAATGTTTCACCACTCCTGCAAGAGAAAAGGATTTTAATATGCACTATGGAGAACATGTGGGAGATTTATTTATTTCTTCGTTTCTCTCTCTTCCCTTCTTCTTCGTTTCCCTGTCTCTAGATCTCGCCTTTTCTTTGTTCCTCTGTCTTTGTCCCTTTTCTTCGTTCCTATGACTTTCTCCCTTTTCTTCGTTCCTCTCTCCCTTTTCTTAGGTCCTTTCTCCCTCTTCTTCGTTCCTCTCTCCATTTACTTCGTCCCTCTCTCCCTTTTCTTCGTTCCTTTCCCCTTTTTCTTCGTTTCTTTCTCCCTTATCTTCGTTCCTTTCTCCTTTTTCTTGGTTCCTCTCTCCCTTTTCTTCGTTCCTTTCTTCCTTTTCTTCGTTCCTTTCTCATTTTTCTTCGTTTCTTTCTGCCTTTTCTTCGTTTCTTTCTCCCTTTTCTTAGTTTCTTACCCCTTTTTCTTCGTTCCTCTCTGCCGTTTCTTCGTTCCTTTCTCCTTTTTCTTCGTTCCTTTCTCCCTTTTCTTCGTTCCTCTCTCCTTTTTCTTCGTTCCTCTCTCCCTTTTCTTCGTTCCTTTCTTCCTTTTCTTCGTTCCTTTCTCATTTTTCTTCGTTTATTTCTCCCTTTTCTTCGTCCCTTTCTCCCTTTTCTTCCTTCCTTTCTACTTTTTCTTCGTTCCTCTCTCCCTCTTCTTCGTTCCTTTCATCCTTTTTTTCGTTCCTTTCTCATTTTTCTTCGTTCCTTTCTCCCTTTTCTTCGATCCTTTCTCCCATTTCTTCCTTCCTTTCTTTCTTTTCTTCGTTCCTTTCTCCCTTTTCTTCGTTCCTCTCTCCTTTTACTTCGTTCCTCTCTCCCTTTTCTTCGTTCCTTTCTTCCTTTTCTTCGTTCCTTTCTCATTTTTCTTCGTTCCTTTCTTCCTTTTCTTCGTTTCTTTCTACTTTTTCTTCGTTCCTTTCTCCCTTTTCTTCGTTTCTTTCTCCCTTTTGTTAGTTTCTTGTTCCTTTTTCTTCGTTCCTCTCTCCAGTTTCTTCGTTCCTTTCTCCTTTTTCTTCGTTCCTTTCTCCCTTTTCTTCGTTCCTTTCTCCTTTTTCTTCGTTCATTTCTCCCTTTTCTTGGTACCTCTCTCCTTTTTCTTCGTTCCTCTCTCACTTTTCTTCGTTCCTTTCTCCCTTTTCGTCCTTCTTTCTACTTTTTCTTCGTTCCTTTCTCCCTTTTCTTCGTTTCTTTCTCCCTTTTCTTAGTTTCTTATTCCTTTTTCTTCGTTCCTCTCTCCCGTTTCTTCGTTCCTTTCTCCTTTTTCTTCGTTCCTTTCTCCCTTTTCTTCGTTCCTTTCTCCTTTTTCTTCGTTCCTTTCTCCCTTTTCTTCGTTCCTCTCTCCTTTTTCTTCGTTCCTCTCTCCCTTTTCTTCGTTCCTTTCTCCTTTTTCTTCGTTTCTTTCTCCCTTTTCTTCGTTCCTTTCTCCCTTTTCTTCCTTCTTTTCTACTTTTTCTTCGTTCCTTTCTCCCTTTTCTTCGTTTCTTTCTCCCTTTTCTTAGTTTCTTATTCCTTTTTCTTCGTTCCTCTCTCCCGTTTCTTCGTTCCTATCTCCTTTTTCTTCGTTCCTTTCTCCCTTTTCTTCGTTCATTTCTCCTTTTTCTTCGTTTCTTTCTCCCATTTCTTCGTTCCTCTCTCCTTCTTCTTCGTTCCTCTCTCCCATTTCTTCATTCCTTTCTCCCTTTTCTTCCTTCCTTTCTACTTTTTCTTCGTTCCTTTCTCCCTTTTCTTCGTTTCTTTCTCCCTTTTCTTAGTTTCTTATTCCTTTTTCTTCGTTCCTCTCTCCCGTTTCTTCGTTCCTTTCTCCTTTTTCTTCGTTCCTTTCTCACTTTTCTTCGTTCCTTTCTCCTTTTTCTTCGTTCCTTTCTCCCTTTTCTTCGTTCCTCACTCCTTTTTCTTCGTTCTTCTCTCCCTTTTCTTCGATCCTTTCTCCTTTTTCTTCGTTCCTTTCTCCCTTTTCTTCGTTCCTCTCTCCTTTTTCTTCGTTCCTTTCTCCCTTTACTTCGTTCCTTTCTTCCTTTTCTTCGTTCCTTTCTCATTTTTCTTCGTTTTGTTTCTCCCTTTTCTTCGTTCCTTTCTCCCTTTTCTTCCTTCCTTTCTACTTTTTCTTCGTTTCTTTCTCCCTTTTCTTCGTTTCTTTCTCCCTTTTCTTAGTTTCTTATTCCTTTTTCTTAGTTCTTCTCTCCCGTTTATTCGTTCTTTTCTCCTTTTTCTTCGTTCCTTTCTCCTTTTTCTTCGTTCCTTTCTCCCTTTTCTTCGTTCCTCTCTCCTTTTTCTTCGTTCCTCTCTCCCTTTTCTTCGTTCCTTTCTCGCTTTTCTTCCTTTCTTTCTACTTTTTTTTCGTTCCTTTCTCCCTTTTCTTCGTTTCTTTCTCACTTTTCTTAGTTTCTTATTCCTATTTCTCCGTTCCTCTCTCCCGTTTCTTCGTTCCTTTCTCCTTTTTCTTCGTTCCTTTCTCCCTTTTCTTCGTTCATTTCTCCTTTTTCTTCGTTCCTTTCTCCCTTTTCTTCGTTCCTCTCTCCTTTTTCTTCGTTCCTCTCTCCCTTTTCTTCGTTCCTTTCTCCTTTTTCTTCGTTCCTTTCTCCCTTTTCTTCGTTCCTCTCTCCTTTTTCTTCGTCCCTCTCTCCCTTTTCTTCGTTCCTTTCTTCCTTTTCTTCGTTCCTTTCTCATTTTTCTTCGTTTCTTTCTCCCTTTTCTTCGTTCCTTTCTTCCTTTTCTTTCTTCCTTTCTACTTTTTCTTCGTTCCTCTCTCCTTTTTCTTCGTTCCTCTCTCCCTTTTCTTCGTTCCTTTCTTCCTTTTCTTCGTTCCTTTCTCATTTTTCTTCGTTTCTTTCTCCCTTTTCTTCGTTCCTTTCTTCCTTTTCTTTCTTCCTTTCTACTTTTTCTTCGTTCCTCTCTCCCGTTTCTTCGTTCCTCTCTCCTTATTCTTCGTTCGTTTCTCCCTTTTCTTCGTTCCTTTCTCCTTTTTCTTCGTTCCTTTCTCCCTTTTCTTCGTTCTTCTCTCCTTTTTCTTCGTTCATCTCTCCCGTTTCTTCCTTCCTTTCTCCTTTTTCTTCGTTCCTTTCTCCCTTTTCTTCGTTCTTTTCTCCTTTTTCTTCGTTCCTTTCTTCCTTTTCTTCGTTCATCTCTCCTTTTTCTTCGTTCCTTTCTTCCTTTTCTTCGTTCCTCTCTCCCTTTTCTTCGTTCCTTTCTCCCTCTTCTTCGTTCCTTTCACATTTTTCTTCGTTTCTTTCTCCCTTTTCTTCGTTCCTTTCTCCCCTTTCTTCCTTCCTTTCTACTTTTTCTTCGTTTTTTCCTCCCTTTTCTTCGTTCCTTTCTCCCTTTTCTTAGTTTCTTATTCCTTTTTCTTCGTTCCTCTCTCCGGTTTCTTCGTTCCTTTCTACTTTTTCTTCGTTCCTTTCTCCCTTTCTTCGTTCCTTTCTCCTTTTTCTTCATTTCTTTCTCCCTTTTCTTCGTTCCTCTCTCCTTTTTCTTCGTTCCTCTCTCCATTTTCTTCGTTCATTTCTTTCATTTTCTTCGTTCCTTTCTCATTTTTCTTCGTTTCTTTCTCCCTTTGATTCGTTCCTTTCTCCCTTTTCTTAGTTTCTTATTCCTTTTTCTTCGTTCCTCTCTCCCGTTTCTTCGTTCCTCTCTCCTTTTTCTTCGTTCCTTTCTCCCTTTTCTTCGTTCCTTTCTCCTTTTTCTTCGTTACTTTCTCCCTTTTCTTCGTTCCTCTCTCCTTTTTCTTCGTTCCTCTCTCCCTTTTCTTCGTTCCTTTCTCCCTTTTCTTCCTTCCTTTCTACTTTTTCTTCGTTCCTTTCTCCCTTTTCTTCGTTTCTTTCTCCGTTTTCTTAGTTTCTTATTCCTTTTTCTTCGTTCCTCTCTCCCGTTTCTTCGTTCCTTTCTTCTTTTTCTTCCTTCCTTTCTCCATTTTCTTCGTTCCTCTCTCCCGTTTCTTCGTTCCTTTCTCCGTTTTCTTCGTTCCTTTCTCCTTTTTCTTCGTTCCTTTCTCCCTTTTCTTCGTTCCTTTCTCCTTTTTCTTCGTTCCTTTCTCCATTTTCTTCGTTCCTCTCTCCCGTTTCTTCGTTCCTTTCTCCGTTTTCTTCGTTCCTCTCTCACTTTTCTTCGTTCCTTTCTCCTTTTTCTTCGTTCCTTTATCCCTTTTCTTCGTTCCTCTCTCCTTTTTCTTCGTTCCTCTCTCCCTTTTCTTAGTTCCTTTCTACCTTTTCTTCGTTCCTTTCTCATTTTTTTTCGTTTCTTTCTCCCTTTTCTTCGTTTCTTTCACCCTTTTCTTAGTTTCTTATTCCTTTTTCTTCGTTCCTCTCTCCCGTTTCTTCGTTCCTCTCTCCTTTTTCTTTGTTCCTCTCTCCCATTTCTTCGTTCCTTTCTCCTATTTCTTCGTTCCTTTCTCCCTTTTCTTCGTTCCTCTCTCCTTTTTCTTCGTTCCTCTCTCCCTTTTCTTCGTTCCTTTCTTCCTTTTCTTCGTTCCTTTCTCCCTTTTCTTCCTTCCTTTCTACTTTTTCTTCCTTCCTTTCTCCCTTTTCTTCGTTTCTTTCTCCCTTTTCTTAGTTTCTTATTCCTTTTTCTTCGTTCCTCTCTCCCGTTTCTTCGTTCCTTTCTCCTTTTTCTTCGTTCCTTTCTCCCTTTTCTTCCTTTCTTTCTACTTTTTTTTCGTTCCTTTCTCCCTTTTCTTCGTTTCTTTCTCACTTTTCTTAGTTTCTTATTCCTATTTCTTCGTTCCTCTCTCCCGTTTCTTCGTTCCTTTCTCCATTTTCTTCGTTCCTTTCTCCCTTTTCTTCGTTCATTTCTCCTTTTTCTTCGTTCCTTTCTCCCTTTTCTTCGTTCCTCTCTCCTTTTTCTTCGTTCCTCTCTCCCTTTTCTTCGTTCCTTTCTACTTTTTCTTCGTTCCTTTCTCCCTTTTCTTCGTTTCTTTCTCCCTTTTCTTAGTTTCTTATTCCTTTTTCTTCGTTCCTCTCTCCTTTTTCTTCGTTCCTTTCTCCCTTTTCTTCCTTCCTTTCTCCTTTTTCTTCGTTCCTTTCTCCCTTTTCTTCGTTCCTTTCTACTTTTTCTTCGTTCCTTTCTCCCTTTTCTTCGTTCCTTTCTCCTTTTTCTTCGTTCCTTTCTCCCTTTTCTTCGTTCCTCTCTCCTTTTTCTTCGTTCCTCTCTCCCTTTTCTTCGTTCCTTTCTCCTTTTTCTTCGTTTCTTTCTCCCTTTTCTTCGTTCCTTTCTCCCTTTTCTTCCTTCTTTTCTACTTTTTCTTCGTTCCTTTCTCCCTTTTCTTCGTTTCTTTCTCCCTTTTCTTAGTTTCTTATTCCTTTTTCTTCGTTCCTCTCTCCCGTTTCTTCGTTCCTACCTCCTTTTTCTTCGTTCCTTTCTCCCTTTTCTTCGTTCATTTCTCCTTTTTCTTCGTTTCTTTCTCCCATTTCTTCGTTCCTCTCTTCTTCTTCGTCGTTCCTCTCTCCCATTTCTTCATTCCTTTCTCCCTTTTCTTCCTTCCTTTCTACTTTTTCTTCGTTCCTTTCTCCCTTTTCTTCGTTTCTTTCTCCCTTTTCTTAGTTTCTTATTCCTTTTTCTTCGTTCCTCTCTCCCGTTTCTTCGTTCCTTTCTCCTTTTTCTTCGTTCCTTTCTCACTTTTCTTCGTTCCTTTCTCCTTTTTCTTCGTTCCTTTCTCCCTTTTCTTCGTTCCTCTCTCCTTTTTCTTCGTTCTTCTCTCCCTTTTCTTCGATCCTTTCTCCTTTTTCTTCGTTCCTTTCTCCCTTTTCGTCGTTCCTCTCTCCTTTTTCTTCGTTCCTCTCTCCCTTTTCTTCGTTCCTTTCTTCCTTTTCTTCGTTCCTTTCTCATTTTTCTTCGTTTTGTTTCTCCCTTTTCTTCGTTCCTTTCTCCCTTTTCTTCCTTCCTTTCTACTTTTTCTTCGTTTCTTTCTCCCTTTTCTTCGTTTCTTTCTCCCTTTTCTTAGTTTCTTATTCCTTTTTCTTAGTTCTTCTCTCCCGTTTATTCGTTCTTTTCTCCTATTTCTTCATTCCTTTCTCCTTTTTCTTCGTTCCTTTCTCCCTTTTCTTCGTTCCTCTCTCCTTTTTCTTCGTTCCTCTCTCCCTTTTCTTCGTTCCTTTCTCGCTTTTCTTCCTTTCTTTCTACTTTTTTTTCGTTCCTTTCTCCCTTTTCTTCGTTTCTTTCTCACTTTTCTTAGTTTCTTATTCCTATTTCTTCGTTCCTCTCTCCCGTTTCTTTGTTCCTTTCTCCATTTTCTTCGTTCCTTTCTCCCTTTTCTTCGTTCATTTCTCCTTTTTCTTCGTTCCTTTCTCCCTTTTCTTCGTTCCTCTCTCCTTTTTCTTCGTTCCTCTCTCCCTTTTCTTCGTTCCTTTCTCCTTTTTCTTCGTTCCTTTCTCCCTTTTCTTCGTTCCTCTCTCCTTTTTCTTCGTTCCTCTCTCCCTTTTCTTCGTTCCTTTCTTCCTTTTCTTCGTTCCTTTCTCATTTTTCTTCCTTCCTTTCTCCTTTTTCTTCGTTTCTTTCTCCCTTTTCTTCGTTCTTTTATCCTTTTTCTTCGTTCCTTTCTTCCTTTTCTTCGTTCATCTCTCCTTTTTCTTCGTTCTCTCACCCTTTTCTTCGTTCCTTTCTCCCTTTTCTTCGTTCCTTTCACATTTTTCTTCGTTTCTTTCTCCCTTTTCTTCGTTCCTTTCTCCCTTTTCTTCCTTCCTTTCTACTTTTTCTTCGTTTTTTCCTCCATTTTCTTCGTTCCTTTCTCCCTTTTCTTAGTTTCTTATTCCTTTTTCTTCGTTCCTCTCTCCGGTTTCTTCGTTCCTTTCTACTTTTTCTTCGTTCCTTTCTCCCTTTCTTCGTTCCTTTCTCCTTTTTCTTCATTTCTTTCTCCCTTTTCTTCGTTCCTCTCTCCTTTTTCTTCGTTCCTCTCTCCATTTTCTTCGTTCATTTCTTTCATTTTCTTCGTTCCTTTCTCATTTTTCTTCGTTTCTTTCTCCCTTTGATTCGTTCCTTTCTACCTTTTCTTAGTTTCTTATTCCTTTTTCTTCGTTCCTCTCTCCCGTTTCTTCGTTCCTCTCTCCTTTTTCTTCGTTCCTTTCTCCCTGTTCTTCGTTCCTTTCTCCTTTTTCTTCGTTACTTTCTCCCTTTTCTTCGTTCCTCTCTCCTTTTTCTTCGTTCCTCTCTCCCTTTTCTTCGTTCCTTTCTCCCTTTTCTTCCTTCCTTTCTACTTTTTCTTAGTTCCTTTCTCCGTTTTCTTCGTTACTTTCTCCTTTTTCTTCGTTCCTTTCTCCATTTTCTTCGTTCCTCTCTCCCGTTTCTTCGTTCCTTTCTCCTTTTTCTTCGTTCCTTTCTCCCTTTTCTTCGTTCCTCTCTCCTTTTTCTTCGTTCCTCTCTCCCTTTTCTTAGTTCCTTTCTTCCTTTTCTTCGTTCCTTTCTCATTTTTTTTCGTTTCTTTCTCACTTTTCTTCGTTTCTTTCACCCTTTTCTTAGTTTCTTATTCCTTTTTCTTCGTTCCTCTCTCCCGTTTCTTCGTTCCTCTCTCCTTTTTCTTTGTTCCTCTCTCCCATTTCTTCGTTCCTTTCTCCTATTTCTTCGTTCCTTTCTCCCTTTTCTTCGTTCCTCTCTCCTTTTTCTTCGTTCCTCTCTCCCTTTTCTTCGTTCCTTTCTTCCTTTTCTTCGTTCCTTTCTCCCTTTTCTTCCTTCCTTTCTACTTTTTCTTCCTTCCTTTCTCCCTTTTCTTCGTTTCTTTCTCCCTTTTCTTAGTTTCTTATTCCTTTTTCTTCGTTCCTCTCTCCCGTTTCTTCGTTCCTTTCTCCTTTTTCTTCGTTCCTTTCTCCCTTTTCTTCGTTCCTTTCTCCTATTTCTTCGTTACTGTTTCCCTTTTCTTCGTTCCTCTCTCCTTTTTCTTCGTTCCTCTCTCCCTTTTCTTCGTTCCTTTCTTCCTTTTCTTCGTTCCTTTCTCCCTTTTCTTCGTCCCTCTCTCCTTTTTCTTCGTTCCTCTCTCCCTTTTCTTCGTTCCTTTCTTCCTTTTCTTCGTTCCTTTCTCATTTTTTTTCGTTTCTTTCTCCCTTTTCTTCGTTCCTTTCTCACTTTCTTAGTTTCATATTAATTTTTCTTTGTTTCTCTCTCCCGTTTCTTCATTCCTCTCTCCTTTTTCTTTGTTCCTCTCTCCCATTTTTTCGTTCCTTTCTCCTATTTCTTGGTTCCTTTCTCCTTTTTCTTCGTTCCTCTCTCCTTTTTCTTCGTTCGTCTCTCCCTTTTCTTCGTTCCTTTCTTCCTTTTCTTCGTTCCTTTCTCCCTTTTCTTCCTTCCTTTCTACTTTTTCTTCGTTCCTTTCTCTCTTTTCTGCGTTTCTTTCTCCCTTTTCTTAGTTTCTTATTCCTTTTTCTTCGTTCCTCTCTCCCGTTTCTTCGTTCCTTTCTCCTTTTTCTTCGTTCCTTTCTCCTTTTTCTTCGTTCCTTTCTCCTATTTCTTAATTACTGTCTCCCTTTTCTTCGTTCCTCTCTCCTTTTTCTTCGTTCCTCTCTCCCTTTTCTTCGTTCCTTTCTCCCTTTTCTTCCTTCCTTTCTACTTTTTCTTCGTTCCTTTCTCCCTTTTCTTCGTTCCTTTCTCCTTTTTCTTCGTTCCTTTCTCCATTTTCTTCGTTCCTCTCTCCCGTTTCTTCGTTCCTTTCTCCGTTTTCTTCGTTCCTCTCTCCCTTTTCTTCGTTCCTTTCTCCTTTTTCTTCGTTCCATTCTCCCTTTTCTTCGTTCCTCTCTCCTTTTTCTTCGTTCCTCTCTCCCTTTTCTTCGTTCCTTTCTTCCTTTTCTTCGTTCCTTTCTCATTTCGTTTCGTTTCTTTCTCCCTTTTCTTCGTTCCTTTCTCCCTTTCTTTGTTTCTTATTAATTTTTCTTTGTTCCTCTCTCCCGTTTCTTCGTTCCTCTCTCCTTTTTCTTTGTTCCTCTCTCCCATTTCTTCGTTCCTTTCTCCTTTTTCTTCGTTACTTTCTCCCTTTTCTTCGTTCCTCTCTCCTTTTTCTTCGTTCCTCTCTCACTTTTCTTCGTACATTTCTTCCTTTTCTTCGTTCCTTTCTCCCTTTTCTTCCTTCCTTTCTACTTTTTCTTCGTTCCTTTCTCCCTTTTCTTCGTTTCTTTCTCCTTTTTCTTAGTTTCTTATTCCTTTTTCTTCGTTACTCTCTCCCGTTTCTTCGTTCCTTTCTCATTTTTCTTCGTTTCATTCTCCCTTTTCTTCGTTCCTTTCTCCCTTTTCTTCCTTCCTTTCTACTTTTTCTTCGGTCCTTTCTCCCATTTCTTCGTTCCTTTCTTCCTTTTCTTCGTTCCTTTCTCCCTTTTCTTCCTTCCTTTCTACTTTTTCTTCGTTCCTTTCTCCCTTTTCTTCGTTTCTTTCTCCCTTTTCTTAGTTTCATATTACTTTTTCTTCGTTCCTCTCTCCCGTTTCTTCGTTCCTTTCTCCTTTTTCTTCGTTCCTTTCTCCCTTTTCTTCGTTCCTTTCTCCTATTTCTTCGTTTTTTTCTCCCTTTCTTCGTTCCACTCTCCTTTTTCTTCGTTCCTCTCTCCCTTTTCTTCGTTCCTTTCTCCCTTTTCTTCCTTCCTTTCTACTTTTTCTTCGTTCCTTTCTCCCTTTTCTTCGTTCCTTTCTCCTTTTTCTTCGTTCCTTTCTCCATTTTCTTCGTTCCTCTCTCCCGTTTCTTCGTTCCTTTCTCCGTTTTCTTCGTTCCTCTCTCCCTTTTCTTCGTTCCTTTCTCCTTTTTCTTCGTTCCTTTCTCCCTTTTCTTCGTTCCTCTCTCCTTTTTCTTCGTTCCTCTCTCCCTTTTCTTCGTTCCTTTCTCCCTTTTTTTCCTTCCTTTCTACTTTTTCCTCGTTCCTTTCTCCCTTTTCTTCTTTCCTTTCTTCCTTTTCTTCGTTCCTTTCTCCCTTTTCTTCCTTCCTTTCTACTTTTTCTTCGTTCCTTTCTCCCTTTTCTTCGTTTCTTTCTCCTTTTTCATAGTTTCTTATTCCTTTTTCTTCGTTCCTCTCTCCCGTTTCTTCGTTCCTTTCTCATTTTTCTTCGTTTCTTTCTCCCTTTTCTTCGTTCCTTTCTCCCTTTTCTTCCTTCCTTTCTACTTTTTCTTCGTTCCTTTCTCCCTTTTCTTCGTTCCTTTCTTCCTTTTCTTCGATCCTTTCTCCCTTTTCTTCCTTCCTTTCTACTTTTTCTTCGTTCCTTTCTCCCTTTTCTTCATTTCTTTCTCCCTTTTCTTAGTTTCTTATTCCTTTTTCTTCGTTGCTCTCTCCCGTTTCTTCGTTCCTTTCTCCTTTTTCTTCGTTCCTTTCTCTCTTTTCTTCGTTCCTCTCTCCCTTTTCTTCGTTCCTTTCTTCCTTTTCTTCGTTCCTTTCTCATTTTTTTTCGTTTCTTTCTCCCTTTTCTTCGTTCCTTTCTCCCTTTCTTAGTTTCTTATTAATTTTTCTTTGTTCCTCTCTCCCGTTTCTTCGTTCCTCTCTCCTTTTTCTTTGTTCCTCTCTCCCATTTCTTCGTTCCTTTCTCCTTTTTTTCGTTACTTTCTCCCTTTTCTTCGTTCCTCTCTCCTTTTTCTTCGTCCCTCTCTCCCTTTTCTTCGTTCCTTTCTCACTTTTCTTCCTTCCTTTCTACTTTTTCTTCGTTCCTTTCTCCCTTTTCTTCGTTCCTTTCTCCTTTTTCTTCGTTCCTTTCTCCATTTTCTTCATTCCTCTCTCCCGTTTCTTCGTTCCTTTCTCCATTTTCTTCATTCCTCTCTCCCGTTTCTTCGTTCCTTTCTCCTTTTTCTTCGTTTTTTTCTCCCTTTTCTTCGTTCCTCTATCCTTTTTCTTCGTTCCTCTCTCCCTTTTCTTCGTTCCTTTCTTCCTTTTCTTCGTTCCTTTCTCATTTTTTTTCGTTTCTTTCTCCCTTTTCTTCGTTCCTTTCTCACTTTCTTAGTTTCATATTAATTTTTATTTGTTTCTCTCTCCCGTTTCTTCGTTCCTCTCTCCTTTTTCTTTGTTCCTCTCTCCCATTTCTTCGTTCTTTTCTCCTATTTCTTCGTTCCTTTCTCCTTTTTCTTCGTTCCTCTCTCCTTTTTCTTCGTTCCTCTCTCCCATTTCTTCCTTCCTTTCTTCCTTTTCTTCGTTCCTTTCTCCCTTTTCTTCCTTCCTTTCTACTTTTTCTTCGTTCCTTTCTCTCTTTTCTGCGTTTCTTTCTCCCTTTTCTTAGTTTCTTATTCCTTTTTCTTCGTTCCTCTCTCCCGTTTCTTCGTTCCTTTCTCCTTTTTCTTCGTTCCTTTCTCCCTTTTCTTCGTTCCTTTCTCCTAGTTCTTCGTTACTTTCTCCCTTTTCCTCGTTCCTCTCTCCTTTTTCTTCGTTCCTCTCTCCCTTTTCTTCGTTCCTTTCTCCATTTTTTCCTGCCTTTCTACTTTTTCTTCGTTCCTTTCTCCCTTTTCTTCGTTCCTTTC
The DNA here is from genome assembly GCA_964036315.1 of Acanthosepion esculentum. Taxonomy (NCBI): domain Eukaryota; kingdom Metazoa; phylum Mollusca; class Cephalopoda; order Sepiida; family Sepiidae; genus Acanthosepion; species Acanthosepion esculentum. The sequence continues at coordinate 110,739,358 of OZ038492.1, forward strand.
TCCTTTTTCTTCGTTCCTTTCTCCATTTTCTTCGTTCCTCTCTCCCGTTTCTTCGTTCCTTTCTCCGTTTTCTTCGTTCCTCTGTCCCTTTTCTTCGTTCCTTTCTCCTTTTTCTTCGTTCCATTCTCCCTTTTCTTCGTTCCTCTCTCCTTTTTCTTCGTTCCTCTCTCCCTTTTCTTCGTTCCTTTCTTCCTTTTCTTCGTTCCTTTCTCATTTTGTTTCGTTTCTTTCTCCCTTTTCTTCGTTCCTTTCTCCCTTTCTTTGTTTCTTATTAATTTTTCTTTGTTCCTCTCTACCGTTTCTTCGTTCCTCTGTCCTTTTTCTTTGTTCCTCTCTCCCATTTCTTCGTTCCTTTCTTCCTTTTCTTCGTTACTTTCTCCCTTTTCTTCGTTCCTCTCTCCTTTTTCTTCGTTCTCTCTCCCTTTTCTTCGTTCCTTTCTTCCTTTTCTTCGTTCCTTTCTCCCTTTTCTTCCTTCCTTTCTACTTTTTCTTCGTTCCTTTCTCCTTTTTCTTCGTTTCTTTCTCTTTTTCTTAGTTTCTTATTCCTTTTTCTTCGTTACTCTCTCCCGTTTCTTCGTTCCTTTCTCATTTTTCGACGTTTCTTTCTCCCTTTTCTTCGTTCCTTTCTCCATTTTCTTCCTTCCTTTCTACTTTTTCTTCGGTCCTTTCTCCCATTTCTTCGTTCCTTTCTTCCTTTTCTTCGTTCCTTTCTCCCTTTTCTTCCTTCCTTTCTACTTTTTCTTCGTTCCTTTCCCCCTTTTCTTCGTTACTTTCTCCCTTTTCTTAGTTTCTTATTCCTTTTTCTTCGTTCCTCTCTCCCGTTTCTTCGTTCCTTTCTCCTTTTTCTTCGTTCCTTTCTCCCTTTTCTTCGTTCCTTTCTCCTATTTCTTCGTTTTTTTCTCCCTTTTCTTCGTTCCAGTCTCCTTTTTCTTCGTTCCTCTCTCCCTTTTCTTCGTTCCTTTCTCCCTTTTCTTCCTTCCTTTCTACTTTTTCTTCGTTCCTTTCTCCCTTTTCTTCCTTCCTTTCTCCTTTTTCTTCGTTCCTTTCTCCATTTTCTTCGTTCCTCTCTCCCGTTTCTTCGTTCCTTTCTCCGTTTTCTTCGTTCCTTTCTCCCTTTTCTTCGTTCCTCTCTCCTTTTTCTTCGTTCCTCTCTCCCTTTTCTTCGTTCCTTTCTTCCTTTTCTTCGTTCCTTTCTCATTTTTTTTCGTTTCTTTCTCCCTTTTCTTCGTTCCTTTCTCCCTTTCTTAGTTTCTTATTAATTTTTCTTTGTTTCTCTCTCCCGTTTCTTCGTTCCTCTCTCCTTTTTCTTCGTTCCTCTCACCTTTTTCTTCGTTCCTCTCTCCCTTTTCTTTGTTCCTTTCTTCCTTTTCTTCGTTCCTTTCTCCCTTTTCTTCCTTCCTTTCTACTTTTTCTTCGTTCCTTTCTCTCTTTTCTGCGTTTCTTTCTCCCTTTTCTTAGTTTCTTATTCCTTTTTCTTCGTTCCTCTCTCCCGTTTCTTCGTTTTTTTCTCCTTTTTCTTCGTTACTTTCTCCCTTTTCCTCGTTCCTCTCTCCTTTTTCTTCGTTCCTCTCTCCCTTTTCTTCGTTCCTTTCTCCATTTTCTTCCTTTCTTTCTACTTTTTCTTCGTTCCTTTCTCCCTTTTCTTCGTTCCTTTCTCCTTTTTCTTCGTTCCTTTCTCCATTTTCTTCGTTCCTCTCTCCCGTTTCTTCGTTTCTTTCTCCGTTTTCTTCGTTCCTCTCTCCCTTTTCTTCGTTACTTTCTCCTTTTTCTTCGTTCCATTCTCCCTTTTCTTCGTTCCTCTCTCCTTTTTCTTCGTTCCTCTCTCCCTTTTCTTCGTTCCTTTCTTCCTTTTCTTCGTTCCTTTCTCATTTTGTTTCGTTTCTTTCTCCCTTTTCTTCGTTCCTTTCTCCCTTTCTTTGTTTCTTATTAATTTTTCTTTGTTCCTCTCTCCCGTTTCTTCGTTCCTCTCTCCTTTTTCTTTGTTCCTCTCTCCCATTTCTTCGTTCCTTTCTCCTTTTTCTTCGTTACTTTCTCCCTTTTCTTCGTTCCTCTCTCCTTTTTCTTCGTTCCTCTCTCCCTTTTCTTCGTTCCTTTCTTCTTTTTCTTCGTTCCTTTCTCCCTTTTCTTCCTTCCTTTCTACTTTTTCTTCGTTCCTTTCTCCCTTTTCTTCGTTTCTTTCTCCTTTTTCTTAGTTTCTTATTCCTTTTTCTTCGTTACTCTCTCCCGTTTCTTCGTTCTTTTCTCATTTTTCTTCGTTTCTTTCTCCCTTTTCTTCGTTCCTTTCTCCCTTTTCTTCCTTCCTTTCTACTTTTTCTTCGGTCCTTTCTCCCATTTCTTCTTTCCTTTCTTCCTTTTCTTCGTTCCTTTCTCCCTTTTCTTCCTTCATTTCTACTTTTTCTTCGTTCCTTTCTCCCTTTTCTTCGTTTCTTTCTCCCTTTTCTTAGTTTCTTATTCCTTTTTCTTCGTTCCTCTCTCTCGTTTTTTCGTTCCTTTCTCCTTTTTCTTCGTTCCTTTCTCCTATTTCTTCGTTTTTTTCTCCCTTTTCTTCGTTCCACTCTCCTTTTTCTTCGTTCCTCTCTCCCTTTTCTTCGTTCCTTTCTCCCTTTTCTTCCTTCCTTTCTACTTTTTCTTCGTTCCTTTCTCCCTTTTCTTCGTTCCTTTCTCCTTTTTCTTCGTTCCTTTCTCCATTTTCTTCGTTCCTCTTACCCGTTTCTTCGTTCCTTTCTCCGTTTTCTTCATTCCTTTCTCCCTTTTCTTCGTTCCTTTCTCCTTTTTCTTCGTTCCTTTCTCCCTTTTCTTCGTTCCTCTCTCCTTTTTCTTCGTTCTTCTCTCCCTTTTCTTCGTTCCTTTCTCCCTTTTCTTCCTTCCTTTCTACTTTTTCTTCGTTCTTTTCTCCCTTTTCTTCGTTCCTTTCTCCTTTTTCTTCGTTCCTTTCTCCATTTTCTTCGTTCCTCTCTCCCGTTTCTTCGTTCCTTTCTCCGTTTTCTTCGTTCCTCTGTCCCTTTTCTTCGTTCATTTCTCCTTTTTCTTCGTTCCTTTCTCCCTTTTCTTCGTTCCTCTCTCCTTTTTCTTCGTTCCTCTCTCCCTTTTCTTCGTTCCTTTCTTCCTTTTCTTCGTTCCTTTCTCCATTTTCTTCGTTCCTCTTACCCGTTTCTTCGTTCCTTTCTCCGTTTTCTTCATTCCTTTCTCCCTTTTCTTCGTTCCTTTCTCCTTTTTCTTCGTTCCTTTCTCCCTTTTCTTCGTTCCTCTCTCCTTTTTCTTCGTTCTTCTCTCCCTTTTCTTCGTTCCTTTCTCCCTTTTCTTCCTTCCTTTCTACTTTTTCTTCGTTCTTTTCTCCCTTTTCTTCGTTCCTTTCTCCTTTTTCTTTGTTCCTTTCTCCATTTTCTTCGTTCCTCACTCCCGTTTCTTCGTTCCTTTCTCCGTTTTCTTCGTTCCTCTCTCCCTTTTCTTCGTTCATTTCTCCTTTTTCTTCGTTCCTTTCTCCCTTTTCTTCGTTCCTCTCTCCTTTTTCTTCGTTCCTCTCTCCCTTTTCTTCGTTCCTTTCTTCCTTTTCTTCGTTCCTTTCTCATTTTTTTTCGTTTCTTTCTCCCTTTTCTTCGTTCCTTTCTCCCTTTCTTAGTTTCTTATTAATTTTTCTTTGTTCCTCTCTCCCGTTTCTTCGTGCCTCTCTCCTTTTTCTTCGTTACTTTCTCCCTTTTCTTCGTTCCTCTCTCCCGTTTCTTCGTTCCTTTCTCATTTTTCGACGTTTCTTTCTCCCTTTTCTTCGTTCCTTTCTCCCTTTTCTTCCTTCCTTTCTACTTTTTCTTCGGTCCTTTCTCCCATTTCTTCGTTCCTTTCTTCCTTTTCTTCGTTCCTTTCTCCCTTTTCTTCCTTCCTTTCTACTTTTTCTTCGTTTCTTTCCCCCTTTTCTTCGTTACTTTCTCCCTTTTCTTAGTTTCTTATTCCTTTTTCTTCGTTCCTCTCACCCGTTTCTTCGTTCCTTTCTCCTTTTTCTTCGTTCCTTTCTCCCTTTTCTTCGTTCCTTTCTCCTATTTCTTCGTTTTTTTCTCCCTTTTCTTCGTTCCAGTCTCCTTTTTCTTCGTTCCTCTCTCCCTTTTCTTCGTTCCTTTCTCCCTTTTCTTCCTTCCTTTCTACTTTTTCTTCGTTCCTTTCTCCCTTTTCTTCCTTTCTTTCTCCTTTTTCTTCGTTCCTTTCTCCATTTTCTTCGTTCCTCTCTCCCGTTTCTTCGTTCCTTTCTCCGTTTTCTTCGTTCCTCTCGCCTTTTCTTCGTTCCTTTCTCCTTTTTCTTCGTTCCTTTCTCCCTTTTCTTCGTTCCTCTCACCTTTTTCTTCGTTCTTCTCTCCCTTTTCTTCGTTCCTTTCTCCCTTTTCTTCCTTCCTTTCTACTTTTTCTTCGTTCCTTTCTCCCTTTTCTTCGTTCCTTTCTCCTTTTTCTTCGTTCCTTTCTCCATTTTCTTCGTTCCTCTCTCCCGTTTCTTCGTTCCTTTCTCCGTTTTCTTCGTTCCTCTCTCCCTTTTCTTCGTTCATTTCTCGTTTTTCTTCGTTCCTTTCTCCCTTTTCTTCGTCCCTCTCTCCTTTTTCTTCGTTCCTCTCTCCCTTTTCTTCGTTCCTTTCTTCCTTTTCTTCGTTCCTTTCTCATTTTTTTTCGTTTCTTTCTCCCTTTTCTTCGTTCCTTTCTCCCTTTCTTAGTTTCTTATTAATTTTTCTTTGTTTCTCTCTCCCGTTTCTTCGTTCCTCTCTCCTTTTTCTTTGTTCCTCTCTCCCATTTCTTCGTTCCTTTCTCCTATTTCTTCGTTCCTTTCTCCTTTTTCTTCGTTCCTCTCTCCTTTTTCTTCGTTCCTCTCTCCCTTTTCTTCGTTCCTTTCTTCCTTTTCTTCGTTCCTTTCTCCCTTTTCTTCCTTCCTTTCTACTTTTTCTTCGTTCCTTTCTCTCTTTTCTGCGTTTCTTTCTCCCTTTTCTTAGTTTCTTATTCCTTTTTCTTCGTTCCTCTCTCCCGTTTCTTCGTTCCTTTCTCCTTTTTCTTCGTTACTTTCTCCCTTTTCCTCGTTCCTCTCTCCTTTTTCTTCGTTCCTCTCTCCCTTTTCTTCGTTCCTTTCTCCATTTTCTTCCTTCCTTTCTACTTTTTCTTCGTTCCTTTCTCCCTTTTCTTCGTTCCTTTCTCCTTTTTCTTCGTTCCTTTCTCCATTTTCTTCGTTCCTCTCTCCCGTTTCTTCGTTCCTTTCTCCGTTTTCTTCGTTCCTCTCTCCCTTTTCTTCGTTACTTTCTCCTTTTTCTTCGTTCCATTCTCCCTTTTCTTCGTTCCTCTCTCCTTTTTCTTCGTTCCTCTCTCCCTTTTCTTCGTTCCTTTCTTCCTTTTCTTCGTTCCTTTCTCATTTTGTTTCGTTTCTTTCTCCCTTTTCTTCGTTCCTTTCTCCCTTTCTTTGTTTCTTATTAATTTTTCTTTGTTCCTCTCTCCCGTTTCTTCGTTCCTCTCTCCTTTTTCTTTGTTCCTCTCTCCCATTTCTTCGTTCCTTTCTCCTTTTTCTTCGTTACTTTCTCCCTTTTCAACGTTCCTCTCTCCTTTTTCTTCGTTCCTCTCTCCCTTTTCTTCGTTCCTTTCTTCTTTTTCTTCGTTCCTTTCTCCCTTTTCTTCCTTCCTTTCTACTTTTTCTTCGTTCCTTTCTCCCTTTTCTTCGGTACTTTCTCCTTTTTCTTAGTTTCTTATTCCTTTTTCTTCGTTACTCTCTCCCGTTTCTTCGTTCCTTTCTCATTTTTCTTCGTTTCTTTCTCCCTTTTCTTCGTTCCTTTCTCCCTTTTGTTCCTTCCTTTCTACTTTTTCTTCGTTCCTTTCTCCCTTTTCTTCGTTTCTTTCTCCCTTTTCTTAGTTTCTTATTCCTTTTTCTTCGTTCCTCTCTCTCGTTTTTTCGTTCCTCTCTCCTTTTTCTTCGTTCCTTTCTCCCTTTTCTTCGTACCTTTCTCCTATTTCTTCGTTTTTTTCTCCCTTTTCTTCATTCGACTCTCCTTTTTCTTCGTTCCTCTCTCCCTTTTCTTCGTTCCTTTCTCCCTTTTCTTCCTTCCTTTCTACTTTTTCTTCGTTCCTTTCTCCCTTTTCTTCGTTCCTTTCTCCTTTTTCTTCGTTCCTTTCTCCATTTTCTTCGTTCCTCTTACCCGTTTCTTCGTTCCTTTCTCCGTTTTCTTCGTTCCTCTCTCCCTTTTCTTCGTTCCTTTCTCCTTTTTCTTCGTTCCTTTCTCCCTTTTCTTCGTTCCTCTCTCCTTTTTCTTCGTTCTTCTCTCCCTTTTCTTCGTTCCTTTCTCCCTTTTCTTCCTTCCTTTCTACTTTTTCTTCGTTCTTTTCTCCCTTTTCTTCGTTTCTTTCTCCTTTTTCTTCGTTTCTTTTCTCCATTTTCTTCGTTCCTCTCTCCCGTTTCTTCGTTCCTTTCTCCGTTTTCTTCGTTCCTCTCTCCCTTTTCTTCGTTCATTTCTGCTTTTTCTTCGTTCCTTTCTCCCTTTTCTTCGTTCCTCTCTCCTTTTTCTTCGTTCCTCTCTCCCTTTTCTTCGTTCCTTTCTTCCTTTTCTTCGTTCCTTTCTCATTTTTTTTCGTTTCTTTCTCCCTTTTCTTCGTTCCTTTCTCCCTTTCTTAGTTTCTTATTAATTTTTCTTTGTTCCTCTCTCCCGTTTCTTCGTTCCTCTCTCCTTTTTCTTTGTTCCTCTCTCCTATTTCTTCGTTCCTTTCTCCTTTTTCTTCGTTACTTTCTCCCTTTTCTTCGTTCCTCTCTCCTTTTTCTTCGTTCCTCTCTCCCATTTCTACGTTCCTTTCTTCCTTTTCTTCGTTCCTTTCTCCCTTTTCTTCCTTCCTTTCTACTTTTTCTTCGTTCCTTTCTCCCTTTTCTTCGTTTCTTTCTCATTTTTCTTAGTTTCTTATTCCTTTTTCTTCGTTCCTCTCTCCCGTTTCTTCGTTCCTTTCTCATTTTTCTTCGTTTCTTTCTCCCTTTTCTTCGTTCCTTTCTCCCTTTTCTTCCTTCCTTTCTACTTTTTCTTCGTTCCTTTCTCCCTTTTCTTCGTTCCTTTCTTCCTTTTCTTCGATCCTTTCTCCCTTTTCTTCCTTCCTTTCTACTTTTTCTTCGTTCCTTTCTCCCTTTTCTTCATTTCTTTCTCCCTTTTCTTAGTTTCTTATTCCTTTTTCTTCGTTCCTCTCTCCCGTTTCTTCGTTCCTTTCTCCTTTTTCTTCGTTCCTTTCTCCCTTTTCTTCGTTCCTTTCTCCTATTTCTTCGTTACTTTCTCCCTTTTCTTCGTTCCTCTCTCCTTTTTCTTCGTTCCTCTCTCCCTTTTCTTCGTTCCTTTCTCCCTTTTATTCCTTCCTTTCTACTTTTTCTTCGTTACTTTCTCCCTTTTCTTCGTTCCTTTCTCCTTTTTCTTCGTTCCTTTCTCCATTTTCTTCGTTCCTCTCTGCCGTTTCTTCGTTCCTTTCTCCGTTTTCTTCGTTCCTCTCTCCCTTTTCTTCGTTCCTTTCTCCTTTTTCTTCGTTCCTTTCTCCCTTTTCTTCGTTCCTCTCTCCTTTTTCTTCGTTCCTCTCTCCCTTTTCTTCGTTCCTTTCTTCCTTTTCTTCGTTCCTTTCTCATTTTTTTTCGTTTCTTTCTCCCTTTTCTTCGTTCCTTTCTCCCTTTCTTAGTTCCTTATAAATTTTTCTTTGTTCCTCTCCCCCGTTTCTTCGTTCCTCTCTCCTTTTTCTTGTTCCTCTCTCCCATTTCTTCGTTCCTTTCTCCTTTTTTTCGTTACTTTCTCCCTTTTCTTCGTTCCTCTCTCCTTTTTCTTCGTCCCTCTCTCCCTTTTCTTCGTTCCTTTCTCCCTTTTCTTCCTTCCTTTCTACTTTTTCTTCGTTCCTTTCTCCCTTTTCTTCGTTCCTTTCTCCTTTTTCTTCGCCCCTTTCTCCATTTTCTTCGTTCCTCTCTCTCGTTTCTTCGTTCCTTTCTCCGTTTTCTTCGTTCCTCTCTCCCTTTTCTTCGTTCCTTTCTCCTTTTTCTTCGTTCCTCTCTCCCTTTTCTTCGTTGCTTTCTCCCTTTTCTTCCTTCCTTTCTACTTTTTCTTCGTTCCTTTCTCCCTTTTCTTCGTTCCTTTCTCCTTTTTCTTCGTTCCTTTCTCCATTTTCTTCGTTCCTCTCTCCCGTTTCTTCGTTCCTTTCTCCGTTTTCTTCGTTCCTCTCTCCCTTTTCTTCGTTAATTTCTCCTTTTTCTTCGTTCCTTTGTCCCTTTTCTTCGTTCCTCTCTCCTTTTTCTTCGTTCCTCTCTCCCTTTTCTTCGTTCCTTTCTTCCTTTTCTTCGTTCCTTTCTCATTTTTTTTCGTTTCTTTCTCCCTTTTCTTCGTTCCTTTCTCCCTTTCTTAGTTTCTTATTAATTTTTCTTTGTTCCTCTCTCCCGTTTCTTCGTTCCTCTCTCATTTTTCTTTGTTCTTCTCTCCCATTTCTTCGTTCCTTTCTCCTTTTTCTTCGTTACTTTCTCCCTTTTCTTCGTTCCTTTCTCCCTTTTCTTCCTTCCTTTCTACTTTTTCTTCGTTCCTTTCTCCCTTTTCTTCATTTCTTTCTCCCTTTTCTTAGTTTCTTATTCCTTTTTCTTCGTTCCTCTCTCCCGTTTCTTCGTTCCTTTCTCCTTTTTCTTCGTTCCTTTCTCCCTTTTCTTCGTTCCTTTCTCCTATTTCTTCGTTACTTTCTCCCTTTTCTTCGTTTCACTCTCTCTTTTTCTTCGTTCCTCTCTCCCTTTTCTTCGTTCCTTTCTCCCTTTTCTTCCTTCCTTTCTACTTTTTCTTCGTTCCTTTCTCACTTTTCTTCGTTCCTTTCTCCTTTTTCTTCGTTCCTTTCTCCATTTTCTTCGTTCCTCTCTCCCGATTCTTCGTTCCTTTCTCCGTTTTCTTCGTTCCTTTCTCCTTTTTCTTCGTTCCTTTCTCCCTTTTCTTCGTTCCTTTCTTCTTTTTCTTCGTTCCTTTCTCCGTTTTCTTCGTTCCTTTCTCCTTTTTCTTCGTTCCTTTCTCCATTTTCTTCGTTCCTCTCTCCTTTTTCTTCGTTCCTTTCTCCCTTTTCTTCGTTCCTTTCTCCTTTTTCTTCGTTCCTTTCTCCCTTTTCTTCGTTCCTCTCTCCTTTTTCTTCGTTCCTCTCTCTCTTTTCTTCGTTCCTTTCTTCCTTTTCTTCGTTCCTTTCTCATTTTTCTTCGTTCCTTTCTCCCTTGTCTTCGTTTCTTTCTCCCATTTCTTAGTTTCTTATTCCTTTTTCTTCGTTCCTCTCTCCTTTTTCTTCGTTCCTCTCTCCCTTTTTTTCGTTCCTTTCTCCTTTTTCTTCGTTCTTTTCTCCCTTTTCTTCGTTCCTCTCTCCTTTTTCTTCGTTCCTCTCTCCCTTTTCTTCGTTCCTTTCTTCCTTTTCTTCGTTCTTTTCTCATTTTTTTTCGTTTCTTTCTCCCTTTTCTTCGTTTCTTTCTCCCTTTTCTTAGTTTCTTGTTCCTTTTTCTTCGTTCCTCTCTCCCGTTTCTTCGTTCCTCTCTCCTTTTTCTTCGTTCCTCTCTCCCTTTTCTTCGTTCCTTTCGTCCTTTTCTTCGTTCCTTTCTCCCTTTTCTTCCTTCCTTTCTACTTTTTCTTCGTTCCTTTCTCCCTTTTCTTCCTTCCTTTCTACTTTTTCTTCGTTCCTTTCTCCCTTTTCTTCGTTTCTTTCTCCCTTTTGTTAGTTTCTTATTAATTTTTCTTCGTTCCTCTCTCCCGTTTCTTCGTTCCTTTCTCCTTTTTCTTCGTTCCTTTCTCCTTTTTCTTCGTTCCTTTCCACTTTTCTTCGTTCCTTTCTCCTTTTTCTTCGTTCCTTTCTCCCTTTTCTTCGTTCCTCTCTCCTTTTTCTTCGTTCCTCTCTCCCTTTTCTTCGTTCCTTTCTCCTTTTTCTTCGTTCCTTTCTCCCTTTTCTTCGTTCCTCTCTCCTTTTTCTTCGTTCCTCTTTCCATTTTCTTCGTTCCTTTCTCCCATTTCTTCCTTCCCTTCTACTTTTTCTTCGTTCCTTTCTCCCTTTTCTTCGTTCCTTTCTCCTTTTTCTTCGTTCCTTTCTCCCTTTTCTTCGTTCCTTTCTCCTTTTTCTTCGTTCCTCTCTCCCGTTTCTTCGTTCCTCTCTCCTTTTTCTTCGTTCCTCTCTCCCTTTTCTTCGTTCCTTTCGTCCTTTTCTTCGTTCCTTTCTCCCTTTTCTTCCTTCCTTTCTACTTTTTCTTCGTTCCTTTCTCCCTTTTCTTCCTTCTTTTCTACTTTTTCTTCGTTCCTTTCTCCCTTTTCTTCGTTTCTTTCTCCCTTTTGTTAGTTTCTTATTAATTTTTCTTCGTTCCTCTCTCCCGTTTCTTCGTTCCTTTCTCCTTTTTCTTCGTTCCTTTCCACTTTTCTTCGTTCCTTTCTCCTTTTTCTTCGTTCCTTTCTCCCTTTTCTTCGTTCCTCTCTCCTTTTTCTTCGTTCCTCTCTCCCTTTTCTTCGTTCCTTTCTCCTTTTTCTTCGTTCCTTTCTCCCTTTTCTTCGTTCCTCTCTCCTTTTTCTTCGTTCCTCTCTCCTTTTTCTTCGTTCCTTTCTTCCTTTTCTTCGTTCCTTTCTCATTTTTCTCCGATTTGTTTCTCCCTTTCCTTCGTTCCTTTCTCCCTTTTCTTCCTTCCTTTCTACTTTTTCTTCGTTCCTTTCTCCCTTTTCTTCATTTCTTTCTCCCTTTTCTTAGTTTCTTATTCCTTTTTCTTCGTTCCTCTCTCCCTTTTCTTCATTCCTCTCTCCTTTTTCTTCGTTCCTCTCTCCCTTTTCTTCCTTCCTTTATACTTTTTCTTCGTTCCTTTCTCCCTTTTCTTCGTTCTTTTCTTCCTTTTCTTCGTTCATTTCTCATTTTTCTTCGTTTCTTTCTCCCATTCCTTCGTTCCTTTCTTCCTTTTCTTCCTTCCTTTCTACTTTTTCTTCGTTCCTTTCTCTCTTTTCTTCGTTTCTTTCTCCCTTTTCTTAGTTTCTTATTCCTTTTTCTTCGTTCCACTCTCCCGTTTCTTCGTTCCTCTCTCCTTTTTCTTCGTTCCTTTCTCCCTTTTCTTCGTTCCTTTCTCCTTTTTCTTCGTTCCTTTCTCCCTTTTCTTCGTTCCTCTCTCCTTTTTCTTCGTTCCTCTCTCCATTTTCTTCGTTCCTTTCTCCCATTTCTTCCTTCCCTTCTACTTTTTCTTCGTTCCTTTCTCCCTTTTCTTCGTTTCTTTCTCCGTTTTCTTAGTTTCTTATTCCTTTTTCTTCGTTCCTCTCTCCCGTTTCTTCGTTCCTTTCTCCTTTTTCTTCGTTCCTTTCTTCCATTTATTCGTTCCTTTCTCCGTTTTCTTCGTTCCTTTCTCCCTTTTCTTCGTTCCTCTCTCCTTTTTCTTCATTCCTCTCTCCCTTTTCTTCGTTCCTTTCTTCCTTTTCTTCGTTCCTTTCTCATTTTTCTTCGTTTTTTTCTCCCTTTTCTTCGTTCCTTTCTCCCTTTTCTTCCTTCCTTTCTACTTTTTCTTCGTTCCTTTCTCGCTTTTCTTCGTTCCTCTATCCATTTTCTTCGTTCCTTTCTCCCATTTCTTCGTTCCTCTCTCCTTTTTCTTCGTTCCTCTCTCCATTTTCTTCGTTCCTCTCTGCCTTTTCTTCGTTCCTTTCTCCTTTTTCTTTTTTCCTTTCTCCCTTTTCTTCGTTCCTCTCTCCTTTTTCTTCGTTCCTCTCTCCCTTTTCTTCGTTCCTTTCTTCATTTTCTTCGTTCCTTTCTCATTTTTCTTCGTTTCTTTCTCCATTTTCTTCGTTCCTTTCTCCTTTTCTTCCTTCCTTTCTACTTTTTCTTCGTTCCTTTCTCCCTTTTCTTCGTTCTTTTCTCATTTTTCTTGGCTCCTTTCTCCCTTTTCTTCGTTCCTCTCTCCTTTTTCTTCGTTCCTCTCTCAATTTTCTTCGTTCCTTTCTTTCATTTTCTTCGTTCCTTTCTCTTTTTTCCTCGTTTCTTTCTCCCTTTTCTTCGTTCCTTTCTCCCTTTTCTTCCTTCCTTTCTACTTTTTCTTCGTTCCTTTCTCCCTTGACTTCGTTTCTTTCTCCCATTTCTTAGTTTCTTATTCCTTTTTCTTCGTTCCTCTCTCCTTTTTCTTCGTTCCTCTCTCCCTTTTCTTCGTTCCTTTCTCCTTTTTCTTCGTTTTTTTTCTCCCTTTTCTTCGTTCCTCTCTCCTTTTTCTTCGTTCCTCTCTCCCTTTTCTTCGTTCCTTTCTTCCTTTTCTTCGTTCTTTTCTCATTTTTTTTCGTTTCTTTCTCCCTTTTCTTCGTTTCTTTCTCCCTTTTCTTAGTTTCTTGTTCCTTTTTCTTCGTTCCTCTCTCCCGTTTCTTCGTTCCTCTCTCCTTTTTCTTCGTTCCTCTCTCCCTTTTCTTCGTTCCTTTCATCCTTTTCTTCGTTCCTTTCTCCCTTTTCTTCCTTCCTTTCTACTTTTTCTTCGTTCCTTTCTCCCTTTTCTTCGTTTCTTTCTCCCTTTTGTTAGTTTCTTATTCCTTTTTCTTCGTTCCTCTCTCCCGTTTCTTCGTTCCTCTCTCCCTTTTCTTCGTTCCTTTCTCCTTTTTCTTCGTTCCTTTCTCCCTTTTCTTCGTTCCTCTCTCCTTTTTCTTCGTTCCTCTCTCCTTTTTCTTCGTTCCTTTCTTCCTTTTCTTCGTTCCTTTCTCATTTTTCTCCGATTTGTTTCTCCCTTTCCTTCGTTCCTTTCTCCCTTTTCTTCCTTCCTTTCTACTTTTTCTTCGTTCCTTTCTCCCTTTTCTTCATTTCTTTCTCCCTTTTCTTAGTTTCTTATTCCTTTTCCTTCGTTCCTCTCTCCCTTTTCTTCATTCCTCTCTCCTTTTTCTTCGTTCCTCTCTCCCTTTTCTTCGTTCCTTTCACCCTTTTCTTCCTTCCTTTATACTTTTTCTTCGTTCCTTTCTCCCTTTTCTTCCTTCCTTTCGTCCTTTTCTTCCTTCCTTTCTCATTTTTCTTCGTTTCTTTCTCCCTTTCCTGCGTTCCTTTCTTCCTTTTCTTCCTTCCTTTCTACTTTTTCTTCGTTCCTTTCTCTCTTTTCTTCGTTTCTTTCTCCCTTTTCTTAGTTTCTTATTCCTTTTTCTTCGTTCCTCTCTCCCGTTTCTTCGTTCCTCTCTCCTTTTTCTTCGTTCCTCTCTCCATTTTCTTCGTTCCTCTCTGCCTTTTCTTCGTTCCTTTCTCCTTTTTCTTTTTTCCTTTCTCCCTTTTCTTCGTTCCTCTCTCCTTTTTCTTCGTTCCTCTCTCCCTTTTCTTCGTTCCTTTCTTCATTTTCTTCGTTCCTTTCTCATTTTTCTTCGTTTCTTTCTCCATTTTCTTCGTTCCTTTCTCCTTTTCTTCCTTCCTTTCTACTTTTTCTTCGTTCCTTTCTCCCTTTTCTTCGTTCTTTTCTCATTTTTCTTGGCTCCTTTCTCCCTTTTCTTCGTTCCTCTCTCCTTTTTCTTCGTTCCTCTCTCAATTTTCTTCGTTCCTTTCTTTCATTTTGTTCGTTCCTTTCTCTTTTTTCCTCGTTTCTTTCTCCCTTTTCTTCGTTCCTTTCTCCCTTTTCCTCCTTCCTTTCTACTTTTTCTTCGTTCCTTTCTCCCTTGACTTCGTTTCTTTCTCCCATTTCTTAGTTTCTTATTCCTTTTTCTTCGTTCCTCTCTCCTTTTTCTTCGTTCCTCTCTCCCTTTTCTTCGTTCCTTTCTCCTTTTTCTTCGTTTTTTTTCTCCCTTTTCTTCGTTCCTCTCTCCTTTTTCTTCGTTCCTCTCTCCCTTTTCTTCGTTCCTTTCTTCCTTTTCTTCGTTCTTTTCTCATTTTTTTTCGTTTCTTTCTCCCTTTTCTTCGTTTCTTTCTCCCTTTTCTTAGTTTCTTGTTCCTTTTTCTTCGTTCCTCTCTCCCGTTTCTTCGTTCCTCTCTCCTTTTTCTTCGTTCCTCTCTCCCTTTTCTTCGTTCCTTTCATCCTTTTCTTCGTTCCTTTCTCCCTTTTCTTCCTTCCTTTCTACTTTTTCTTCGTTCCTTTCTCCCTTTTCTTCGTTTCTTTCTCCCTTTTGTTAGTTTCTTATTCCTTTTTCTTCGTTCCTCTCTCCCGTTTCTTCGTTCCTCTCTCCCTTTTCTTCGTTCCTTTCTCCTTTTTCTTCGTTCCTTTCTCCCTTTTCTTCGTTCCTCTCTCCTTTTTCTTCGTTCCTCTCTCCTTTTTCTTCGTTCCTTTCTTCCTTTTCTTCGTTCCTTTCTCATTTTTCTCCGATTTGTTTCTCCCTTTCCTTCGTTCCTTTCTCCCTTTTCTTCCTTCCTTTCTACTTTTTCTTCGTTCCTTTCTCCCTTTTCTTCATTTCTTTCTCCCTTTTCTTAGTTTCTTATTCCTTTTCCTTCGTTCCTCTCTCCCTTTTCTTCATTCCTCTCTCCTTTTTCTTCGTTCCTCTCTCCCTTTTCTTCGTTCCTTTCACCCTTTTCTTCCTTCCTTTATACTTTTTTTTCGTTCCTTTCTCCCTTTTCTTCCTTCCTTTCGTCCTTTTCTTCCTTCCTTTCTCATTTTTCTTCGTTTCTTTCTCCCTTTCCTGCTTTCCTTTCTTCCTTTTCTTCCTTCCTTTCTACTTTTTCTTCGTTCCTTTCTCTCTTTTCTTCGTTTCTTTCTCCCTTTTCTTAGTTTCTTATTCCTTTTTCTTCGTTCCTCTCTCCCGTTTCTTCGTTCCTCTCTCCTTTTTCTTCGTTCCTTTCTCCATTTTCTTCGTTCCTTTCTCCTTTTTCTTCGTTCCTTTCTCCTTTTTCTTCGTTCCTTTCTCCTTTTTCTTCGTTCCTCTCTCCATTTTCTTCGTTCCTTGCTCCCATTTCTTCCTTCCCTTCTACTTTTTCTTCGTTCCTTTCTCCCTTTTCTTCGTTTCTTTCTCCGTTTTCTTAGTTTCTTATTCCTTTTTCTTCGTTCCTTTCTCCCTTTTCTTCGTTCCTCTCTCCTTTTTCTTCATTCCTCTCTCCCTTTTCTTCGTTCCTTTCTTCCTTTTCTTCGTTCCTTTCTCATTTTTCTTCGTTTCTTTCTCCCTTTTCTTCGTTCCTTTCTCCCTTTTCTTCCTTCCTTTCTACTTTTTCTTCGTTCCTTTCTCGCATTTCTTCGTTCCTCTATCCATTTTCTTCGATCCTTTCTCCCATTTCTTCGTTCCTCTCTCCTTTTTCTTCGTTCCTCTCTCCATTTTCTTCGTTCCTTTCTTACTTTTCTTCGTTCCTTTCTCATTTTTCTTCGTTTCTTTCTCCATTTTCTTCGTTCCTTTCTCCTTTTTCTTCGTTCCTCTCTCCCTTTTCTTCGTTCCTTTCTTACTTTTCTTCGTTCCTTTCTCATTTTTCTTCGTTTCTTTCTCCATTTTCTTCGTTCCTTTCTCCTTTTCTTCATTCCTTTCTACTTTTTCTTCGTTCCTTTCTCCCTTTTCTTCGTTCCTCTCTCCTTTTTCTTCGTTCCTCTCTCCATTGTCTTCGTTCCTTTCTTTCATTTTCTTCGTTCCTTTCTCATTTTTCCTCGTTTCTTTCTCCCTTTTCTTCGTTCCTTTCTCCCTTTTCTTCCTTCCTTTCTACTTTTTCTTCGTTCCTTTCTCCCTTGTCTTCGTTACTTTCTCCCATTTCTTAGTTTCTTATTCCTTTTTCTACGTTCCTCTCTCCTTTTTCTTCGTTCCTCTCTCCCTTTTCTTCGTTCCTTTCTCCTTTTTCTTCGTTCTTTTCTCCCTTTTCTTCGTTCCTCTCTCCTTTTTCTTCGTTCCTCTCTCCCTTTTCTTCGTTCCTTTCTTCCTTTTCTTCGTTCTTTTCTCATTTTTTTTCGTTTCTTTCTCCCTTTTCTTCGTTTCTTTCTCCCTTTTCTTAGTTTCTTGTTCCTTTTTCTTAGTTCCTCTCTCCCGTTTCTTCGTTCCTCTCTCCTTTTTCTTCGTTCCTCTCTCCCTTTTCTTCGTTCCTTTCATCCTTTTCTTCGTTCCTTTCTCCCTTTTCTTCCTTCCTTTCTACTTTTTCTTCGTTCCTTTCTCCCTTTTCTTCGTTTCTTTCTCCCTTTTCTTAGTTTCTTATTCCTTTTTCTTCGTTCCTCTCTCCCGTTTCTTCGTTCCTTTCTCCTTTTTCTTCGTTCCTTTCTCATTTTTCTTCGTTCCTTTCTCTTTTTTCTTCGTTCCTTTCTCCCTTTTCTTCGTTCCTCTCTCCTTTTTCTTCGTTCCTCTCTCCCTTTTCTTCGTTCCTTTCTCCTTTTTCTTCGTTCCTTTCTCCCTTTTCTTCGTTCCTCTCTCCTTTTTCTTCGTTCCTCTCTCCTTTTTCTTCGTTCCTTCCTTCCTTTTCTTCGTTCCTTTCTCATTTTTCTCCGATTTGTTTCTCCCTTTCCTTCGTTCCTTTCTCCCTTTTCTTCCTTCCTTTCTACTTTTTCTTCGTTCCTTTCTCCCTTTTCTTCATTTCTTTCTCCCTTTTCTTAGTTTCTTATTCCTTTTCCTTCGTTCCTCTCTCCCTTTTCTTCATTCCTCTCTCCTTTTTCTTCGTTCCTCTCTCCCTTTTCTTCGTTCCTTTCATCCTTTTCTTCCTTCCTTTATACTTTTTCTTCGTTCCTTTCTCCCTTTTCTTCGTTCCTTTCTTCCTTTTCTTCGTTCCTTTCTCATTTTTCTTTGTTTCTTTCTCCCTTTCCTTCGTTCCTTTCTTCCTTTTCTTCCTTCCT
Source organism: Acanthosepion esculentum (assembly GCA_964036315.1). NCBI lineage: Eukaryota > Metazoa > Mollusca > Cephalopoda > Sepiida > Sepiidae > Acanthosepion > Acanthosepion esculentum. Next base: position 110,756,000 of record OZ038492.1, read on the forward strand.
TTCTACTTTTTCTTCGTTCCTTTCTCTCTTTTCTTCGTTTCTTTCTCCCTTTTCTTAGTTTCTTATTCCTTTTTCTTCGTTCCTCTCTCCCGTTTCTTCGTTCCTCTCTCCTTTTTCTTCGTTCCTTTCTCCCTTTTCTTCGTTCCTTTCTCCTTTTTCTTCGTTCATTTCTCCCTTTTCTTCGTTCCTCTCTCCTTTTTCTTCGTTCCTATCTCCATTTTCTTCGTTCCTTTCTCCCATTTCTTCCTTCCCTTCTACGTTTTCTTCGTTCCTTTCTCCCTTTTCTTCGTTTCTTTCTCCGTTTTCTTGGTTTCTTATTCCTTTTTCTTCGTTCCTCTCTCCCGTTTCTTCGTTCCTTTCTCCTTTTTCTTCGTTCCTTTCTCCCTTTTCTTCGTTCTTTTCTCCCTTTTCTTCGTTTCTTTCTCCCTTTTCTTCGTTCCTCTCTCCTTTTTCTTCATTCCTCTCTCCCTTTTCTTCGTTCCTTTCTTCCTTTTCTTCGTTCCTTTCTCATTTTTCTTCGTTTCTTTCTCCCTCTTCTTCGTTCCTTTCTCCCATTTCTTCGTTCCTCTCTCCTTTTTCTTCGTTCCTTTCTCCATTTTCTTCGTTCCTCTCTCCCTTTTCTTCGTTCCTTTCACCTTTTTCTTCGTTCCTTTCTCCCTTTTCTTCGTTCCTCTCTCCTTTTTCTTCGTTCCTCTCTCCCTTTTCTTCGTTCCTTTCTTCCTTTTCTTCGTTCCTTTCTCATTTTTCTTCGTTTCTTTCCATTTTCTTCGTTCCTTTCTCCTTTTCTTCCTTCCTTTCTACTTTTTCTTCGTTCCTTTCTCCCTTTTCTTCGTTCCTCTCTCCTTTTTCTTCGTTCCTCTCTCCATTTTCTTCGTTCCTTTCTTTCATTTTCTTCGTTCCTTTCTCATTTTTCCTCGTTTCTTTCTCCCTTTTCTTCGTTCCTTTCTCCCTTTTCTTCCTTTCTTTCTACTTTTTCTTCGTTCCTTTCTCCCTTGTCTTCGTTTCTTTCTCCCATTTCTTAGTTTCTTATTCCTTTTTCTTCGTTCCTCTCTCCTTTTTCTTCGTTCCTCTCTCCCTTTTCTTCGTTCATTTCTCCTTTTTCTTCGTTCTTTTCTCCATTTTCTTCGTTCCTCTCTCCTTTTTCTTCGTTCCTCTCTCCCTTTTCTTCGTTCCTTTCTTCCTTTTCTTCGTTCTTTTCTCATTTTTTTCGTTCCTCTCTCCCTTTTCTTCGTTCCTTTCATCCTTTTCTTCGTTCCTTTCTCCCTTTTCTTCCTTCCTTTCTACTTTTTCTTCGTTCCTTTCTCTATTTTCTTCGTTTCTTTCTCCCTTTTCTTAGTTTCTTATTCCTTTTTCTTCGTTCCACTCTCCCGTTTCTTCGTTCCTTTCTCCCTTTTCTTCGTTCCTCTCTCCTTTTTCTTCGTTCCTCTTTCCCTTTTCTTCCTTCCTTTCTCCCTTTTCTTCCTTCCTTTCTACTTTTTCTTCGTTCCTTTCTCCCTTTTCTTCGTTTCTTTCTCCCTTTTGTTAGTTTCTTATTCCTTTTTCTTCGTTCCTCTCTCCCGTTTCTTCGTTCCTTTCTCCTTTTTCTTCGTTCCTTTCTCACTTTTCTTCGTTCCTTTCTCCCTTTTCTTAGTTCCTCTCTCCTTTTTCTTCGTTCCTCTCTCCCTTTTCTTCGTTCCTTTCTCCTTTTTCTTCGTTCCTTTCTCCATTTTCTTCGTTCCTCTCTCCTTTTTCTTCGTTCCTCTCTCCTTTTTCTTCGTTCCTTTCTTCCTTTTCTTCGTTCCTTTCTCATTTTTCTCCGATTTGTTTCTCCCTTTCCTTCGTTCCTTTCTCCCTTTTCTTCCTTCCTTTCTACTTTTTCTTCGTTCCTTTCTCCCTTTTCTTCATTGCTTTCTCCCTTTTCTTGGTTTCTTATTCCTTTTTCTTCGTTCCTCTCTCCCTTTTCTTCATTCCTCTCTCCTTTTTCTTCGTTCCTCTCTCCCTTTTCTTCGTTCCTTTCACCCTTTTCTTCCTTCCTTTATACTTTTTCTTCGTTCCTTTCTCCTTTTCTTCGTTTCTTTCTCCCTTTTCTTAGTTTTTTATTCATTTTTCTTCGTTCCTCTCTCCCGTTTCTTCGTTCCTTTCTCCTTTTTCTTCGTTCCTTTCTCCCTTTTCTTCGTTTCTCTCTCCTTTTTCTTCGTTCCTCTCTCCCTTTTCTTCGTTCCTTTCTCCATTTTCTTCGTTCCTTTCTCCCTTTTCTTCGTTCCTCTCTCCTTTTTCTTCGTTCCTCTCTCCCTTTTCTTCGTTCCTTTCTTCATTTTATTCGTTCCTTTCTCATTTTTCTTCGTTTCTTTCTCCCTTTTCTTCGTTCCTTTCTCCCTTTTCTTCCTTCCTTTCTACTTTTTCTTCGTTCCTTTCTCCCTTTTCTTCCTTCCTTTCTCATTTTTCTTCGTTCCACTCTCCTTTTTCTTCGTTCCTCTCTCCCTTTTCTTCGTTCCTTTCTTCCTTTTCTTCCTTGTTTACTCCTTTTTCTTCGTTCCTTTCTCCCTTTTCTTCGTTCCACTCTCCTTTTTCTTCGTTCCTCTCTCCCTTTTCTTCGTTCCTTTCTTCTTTTTCTTCGTTCCTTTCTCATTTTTCTTCGTTTCTTTCTCCCTTTCCTTCGTTCCTTTCTTCCTTTTCTTCCTTCCTTTCTATTTTTTCTTCGTTCATTTCTCTCTTTTCTTCGTTTCTTTCCCCCTTTTCTTAGTTTCTTATTCCTTTTTCTTCGTTCCTCTCTCCCGTTTCTTCGTTCCTCTCTCCTTTTTCTTCGTTCCTTTCTCCCTTTTCTTCGTTCCTTTCTCCTTTTTCTTCGTTCCTTTCTCCCTTTTCTTCGTTCCTCTCTCCTTTTTCTTCGTTCCTCTCTCCATTTTCTTCGTTCCTTTCTCCCATTTCTTCCTTCCCTTCTACTTTTTCTTCGTTCCTTTCTCCCTTTTCTTCGTTTCTTTCTCCGTTTTCTTAGTTTCTTATTCCTTTTTCTTCGTTCCTCTCTCCCGTTTCTTCGTTCCTTTCTCCTTTTTCTTCGTTCCTTTCTCCCTTTTCTTCGTTCCTTTCTCCCTTTTCTTCGTTCCTCTCTCCCTTTTCTTCGTTCCTTTCTCCTTTTTCTTCGTTTTTTTCTCCATTTTTTCGTTCCTCTCTCCTTTTTCTTCGTTCCTCTCTCCTTTTTCTTCGTTCCTTTCTTCCTTTTCTTCGTTCCTTTCTCATTTTTCTCCGATTTGTTTCTCACTTTCCTTCGTTCCTTTCTCCCTTTTCTTCCTTCCTTTCTACTTTTTCTTCGTTCCTTTCTCCCTTTTCTTCATTGCTTTCTCCCTTTTCTTGGTTTCTTATTCCTTTTTCTTCGTTCCTCTCTCCCTTTTCTTCATTCCTCTCTCCTTTTTCTTCGTTCCTCTCTCCCTTTTCTTCGTTCCTTTCACCCTTTTCTTCCTTCCTTTATACTTTTTCTTCGTTCCTTTCTCCTTTTCTTCGTTTCTTTCTCCCTTTTCTTAGTTTTTTATTCATTTTTCTTCGTTCCTCTCTCCCGTTTCTTCGTTCCTTTCTCCTTTTTCTTCGTTCCTTTCTCCCTTTTCTTCGTTTCTCTCTCCTTTTTCTTCGTTCCTCTCTCCCTTTTCTTCGTTCCTTTCTCCTTTTTCTTCGTTCCTTTCTCCCTTTTCTTCGTTCCTCTCTCCTTTTTCTTCGTTCCTCTCTCCCTTTTCTTCGTTCCTTTCTTCCTTTTATTCGTTCCTTTCTCATTTTTCTTCGTTTCTTTCTCCCTTTTCTTCGTTCCTTTCTCCCTTTTCTTCCTTCCTTTCTACTTTTTCTTCGTTCCTTTCTCCCTTTTCTTCCTTCCTTTCTCATTTTTCTTCGTTCCACTCTCCTTTTTCTTCGTTCCTCTCTCCCTTTTCTTCGTTCCTTTCTTCCTTTTCTTCCTTGTTTACTCCTTTTTCTTCGTTCCTTTCTCCCTTTTCTTCGTTCCACTCTCCTTTTTCTTCGTTCCTCTCTCCCTTTTCTTCGTTCCTTTCTTCCTTTTCTTCGTTCCTTTCTCATTTTTCTTCGTTTCTGTCTCCCTTTCCTTCGTTCCTTTCTTCCTTTTCTTCCTTCCTTTCTATTTTTTCTTCGTTCATTTCTCTCTTTTCTTCGTTTCTTTCTCCCTTTTCTTAGTTTCTTATTCCTTTTTCTTCGTTCCTCTCTCCCGTTTCTTCGTTCCTCTCTCCTTTTTCTTCGTTCCTTTCTCCCTTTTCTTCGTTCCTTTCTCCTTTTTCTTCGTTCCTTTCTCACTTTTCTTCGTTCCTCTCTCCTTTTTCTTCGTTCCTCTCTCCATTTTCTTCGTTCCATTCTCCCATTTCTTCCTTCCCTTCTACTTTTTCTTCGTTCCTTTCTCCCTTTTCTTCGTTTCTTTCTCCGTTTTCTTAGTTTCTTATTCCTTTTTCTTCGTTCCTCTCTCCCGTTTCTTCGTTCCTTTCTCCTTTTTCTTCGTTCCTTTCTCCCTTTTCTTCGTTCCTTTCTCCGTTTTCTTCGTTCTTTTCTCGCTTTTCTTCGTTCCTCTCTCCTTTTTCTTCATTCCTCTCTCCCTTTTCTTCGTTTCTTTCTTCCTTTTCTTCGTTCCTTTCTCATTTTTCTTCGTTCCTCTCTCCCTTTTCTTCGTTCCTTTCTCCCTTTTCTTCCTTCCTTTCTACTTTTTCTTCGTTCCTTTCTCCCTTTTCTTCGTTCCTCTATCCATTTTCTTCGTTCCTTTCTCCCATTTCTTCGTTCCTCTCTCCTTTTTCTTCGTTCCTCTCTCCATTTTCTTCGTTCCTCTCTCCCTTTTCTTCGTTTCTTTCTCCTTTTTCTTCGTTCCTTTCTCCCTTTTCTTCGTTCCTCTCTCCTTTTTCTTCGTTCCTCTCTCCCTTTTCTTCGTTCCTTTCTTCGTTTTCTTCGTTCCTTTCTCATTTTTCTTCGTTCCTTTCTCCCTTTTCTTCGTTCCTCTCTCCTTTTTCTTCGTTCCTCTCTCCCTTTTCTTCGTTCGTTTCTCCTTTTTCTTCGTTCCTTTCTCCCTTTTCTTCGTTCCTCTCTCCTTTTTCTTCGTTCCTCTCTCCCTTTTCTTCGTTCCTTTCTTCCTTTTCTTCGTTCCTTTCTCATTTTTCTTCGTTTCTTTCTCCCTTTTCTTCGTTCCTTTCTTCCTTTTCTTCCTTCCTTTCTACTTTTTCTTCATTCCTTTCTCCCTTTTCTTCGATTCTTTCTCCCTTTTCTTAGTTTCTTATTCCTTTTTCTTCGTTCCTCTTTCCCGTTTCTTCGTTCCTTTCTCCTTTTTCTTCGTTCGTTTCTCCCTTTTCTTCGTTCCTTTCTCCTTTTTCTTCGTTCCTTTCTCCTTGTTACTCGTTCCTCTCTCCCTTTTTCTTCGTTCCTCTCTCCCTTTTCGTTCCTTTCTCCCTTTTCTTCCTTCCTTTCTACTTTTTCTTCGTTCCTTTCTCCCTTTTCTTCATTTCTTTCTCCTTTTTCTTAGTTTCTTATTCCTTTTTCTTCGTTCCTCTCTCCCATTTTTTGTTCCTTTCTCCTTTTTCTTCGTTCCTTTCTCCCTTTTCTTCGTTCCTTTCCCCTTTTTCTTCGTTGCTTTCTCCATTTTCTTCGATCCTTTCTCCTTTTTCTTCGTTCCTTTCTCCCTTTTCTTCGTTCTTTTCTCCTTTTTCTTCGTTCCTTTCTCCCTTTTCTTCGTTCCTCTCTCCTTTTTCTTCGTTCCTCTCACCCTTTTCTTCGTTCCTTTCTTCCTTTTCTTCGTTCCTTTCTCATTTTTCTTCGTTTCTTTCTCCCTTTTCTTCGTTCCTTTCTCCCTTTTCTTCCTTCCTTTCTACTTTTTCTTCTTTCCTTTCTCCCTTTTCTTCGTTTCTTTCTCCCTTTTCTCTGTTTCTTATTCCTTTTTCTTCGTTCCTCTCTCCCGTTTCTTCGTTCCTTTCTCCTTTTTCTTCGTTCCTTTCTCCCTTTTCTTCGTTCCTTTCTCCTTTTTCTTCGTTTCTTTCTTCCTTTTCTTCGTTCCTCTCTCCTTTTTTTTCGTTCCTCTCTCCATTTTCTTCGTTCCTTTCTTTCATTTTCCTCGTTCCTTTCTCATTTTTCTTCCTTTCTTTCTCCCTTTTCTTCGTTCCTTTCTCCCTTTTCTTCCTTTCTTTCTACTTTTTCTTCGTTCCTTTCTCCCTTTTCTTCGTTTCTTTCTCCCTTTTCTTTGTTTCTTATTCCTTTTTCTTCGTTCCTTTCTCCCTTTTCTTCGTTCCTCTCTCCTTTTTCTTCGTTCCTCTCTCCCTTTTTCTTCGTTCCTTTGTTCCTTTTCTTCGTTCATTTCTCATTTTTTTTTCATTTCTTTCTCCCTTTTCTTCGTTCCTTTCTCCCTTTTCTTAGTTTCTTGTTCCTTTTTCTTCGTTCCTCTCTCCCGTTTCTTCGTTCCTCTCTCCTTTTTCTTCGTTCCTCTCTCCCTTTTCTTCGTTCCTTTCTCCTTTTTATTCGTTCCTTTCTCCCTTTTATTCGTTCCTCTCTCCTTTTTCTTCGTTCCTCTCTCCCTTTTCTTCGTTCCTCTCTCCCTTTTCTTCGTTCATTTCTCCTTTTTCTTCGTTCCTTTCTCCCTTTTCTTCGTTCCTCTCTCCTTTTTCTTCGTTCCTCTCTCCCTTTTCTTCGTTCCTTTCTTCCTTTTCTTAGTTCCTTTCTCCCTTTTCTTCCTTCCTTTCTACTTTTTCTTCGTTCCTTTCTCCCTTTTATTCGTTTCTTTCTCCCTTTTCTTAGTTTCTTATTCCTTTTTCTTCGTTCCTCTCTCCCGTTTCTTCGTTCCTTTCTCCTTTTTCTTCGTTCCTTTCTACCTTTTCTTCGTTCCTTTCTCCCTTTTCTTCCTTCCTTTCTACTTTTTCTTCGTTCCTCTCTCCTTTTTCTTCGTTCCTCTCTCCCTTTTCTTCGTTCCTTTCTCCCTTTTCTTCCTTCCTTTCTACTTTTTCTTCCTTCCTTTCTCCTTTTACTTCGTTCCTTTCTCCCTTTTCTTCGTTCTTTTCTCCTTTCTCCCTTTTCTTAGTTTCTTATTCCTTTTTCTTCGTTCCTCTCTCCCTTTTCTTCCTTCCATTCTTCCTTTTCTTCGTTCCTTTCTCCCTTTTCTTCCTTCCTTTCTAATTTTTCTTCGTTCCTTTCTCCCTTTTCTTCGTTTCTTTCTCCCTTTTATTAGTTTCTTATTCCTTTTTCTTCGTTCCTCTCTCCCGTTTCTTCGTTCCTTTCTCTTTTTTCTTCGTTCCTTTCTCCCTTTTCTTCGTTCCTTTCTCCTTTTTCTTCGTTACTTTCTCGCTTTTCTTCGTTCCTCTCTCCTTTTTCTTCGTTCCTCTCTCCATTTTCTTCGTTCCTTTCTCCCTTTTCTTCCTTCCTTTCTACTTTTTCTTCGTTCCTTTCTCCCGTTTCGTCGTTCCTTTCTCCTTTTTCTTCTTTCCTTTCTCACTTTTCTTCGTTCCTTTCTCCTTTTTCTTCGTTCCTTTCTCCCTTTTCTTCGTTCCTCTCTCCATTTTCTTCGTTCCTCTCTCCCTTTTCTTCGTTCCTTTCTCCTTTTTCTTTGTTCCTTTCTCCCTTTTCTTCGTTCCTCTCTCCTTTTTCTTCGTTCCTCTCTCCCTTTTCTTCGTTCCTTTCTTTCTTTTCTTCGTTCCTTTCTCATTTTTCTCCGTTTTGTTTCTCCCTTTCCTTCGTTCCTTTCTCCCTTTTCTTCGTTTCTTTCGCCCTTTTCTTAGTTTCTTATTCCTTTTTCTTCGTTCCTCTCTCCCGTTTCTTCGTTCCTTTCTCCATTTTCTTCGTTCCTTTCTCCCTTTTCTTCGTTCCTTTCTCCTTTTTCTTCGTTTCTTTCTCCCTTTTCTTCGTTCCTCTCTCCCTTTTCTTCCTTCCCTTCTACTTTTACTTCGTTCCTTTCTCCCTTTTCTTCGTTTCTTTCTCCCTTTTCTTAGTTTCTTATTCCTTTTTCTTCGTTCCTCTCACCCGTTTCTTTGTTCCTTTCTCCTTTTTCTTCGTTCCTTTCTCGCTTTTCTTCGTTCCTTTCTCCCTTTTCTTCCTTCCTTTCTACTTTTTCTTCGTTCCTTTCTCCCTTTTCTTCGTTTCTTTCTCCCTTTTCTTAGTTTCTTATTCCTTTTTCTTCGTTCCTCTCTCCCGTTTCTTCGTTCCTTTCTCCTTTATCTTCGTTCCTTTCTCCCTTTTCTTCGTTCTTTTCTCCTTTTTCTTCGTTCCTTTCTCCCTTTTCTTCGTTCCTCTCTCCTTTTTCTTCGTTCCTCTCACCCTTTTCTTCGTTTTTTTCTTCCTTTTCTTCGTTCCTTTCTCATTTTTCTTCGTTCTTTTCTTCCTTTTCTTCGTTCCTTTCTCATTTTTCTTCGTTTCTTACTCCCTTTTCTTCGTTCCTTTCTCCCTTTTCTTCCTTCCTTTCTACTTTTTCTTCGTTCCTTCCTCCCTTTTCTTCGTTCCTTTCTCCTGTTTCTTCGTTCCTTTCTCCCTTTTCTTCGTTCCTCTCTCCTTTTTCTTCGTTCCTCTCTCCCTTTTCTTCGTTCCTTTCTTCCTTTTCTTCGTTCCTTTTTCATTTTTCTTCGTTTCTTTCTCCCTTTTCTTCGTTCCTTTCTCCCTTTTCTTCCTTCCTTTCTACTTTTTCTTCGTTCCTTTCTCCCTTTTCTTCGTTCCACTCTTCTTTTTCTTCGTTCCTCTCTCCCTTTTCTTCGTTCCTTTCTTCCTTTTCTTCGTTCCTTTCTCATTTTTCTTCGTTTCTTTCTCCCTTTTCTTCGTTCCTTTCTTCCTTTTCTTCCTTCCTTTCTACTTTTTCTTCGTTCCTTTCTCCCTTTTCTTAGTTTCTTATTCCTTTTTCTTCGTTCCTCTCTCCCGTTTCTTCGTTCCTTTCTCCTTTTTCTTCCTTCCTTTCTCCATTTTCTTCCTTCCTTTCTACTTTTTCTTCGTTCTTTTCTCCCTTTTCTTCGTTCCTCTCTCCTTTTTCTTCGTTCCTCTCTCCCTTTTCTTCGTTCCTTTCTTCCTTTTCTTCGTTCCTTTCTCATTTTTCTTCGTTTCTTTCTCCCTTTTCTTCGTTCCTTTCTCCCTTTTCTTCCTTCCTTTCTACTTTTTCTTCGTTCCTTTCTCCCTTTTCTTCGTTCCTCTATCCATTTTCTTCGTTTCTTTCTCCCTTTTCTTCGTTCCTCTCTCCTTTTTCTTCGTTCCTCTCTACATTTTCTTCGTTCCTTTCACCTTTTTCTTCGTTCCTTTCTCCCTTTTCTTCGTTCCTTTCTCCCTTTTCTTCGTTCCTTTCTTTTTTTTCTTCGTTCCTTTCTCCCTTTTCTTCGTTCCTCTCTCCTTTTTCTTCGTTCCTCTCTCCCTTTTCGTTCCTTTCTCCCTTTTCTTCCTTCCTTTCTACTTTTTCTTCGTTCCTTTCTCCCTTTTCTTCGTTTCTTTCTCCTTTTTCTTAGTTTCTTATTCCTTTTTCTTCGTTCCTCTCTCACGTTTCTTCGTTCCTTTCTCCTTTTTCTTCGTTCCTTTCTCCCTTTTCTTCGTTCCTTTCCCCTTTTTCTTCGTTCCTCTCTCCCGTTTCTTCGTTCTTTCTCCTTTTTCTTCGTTCCTTTCTCCCTTTTCTTCGTTCCTTTCTCCTTTTTCTTCGTTTCTTTCTCCCTTTTCTTCGTTCCTCTCTCCTTTTTCTTCGTTCCTCTCTCCTTTTTCTTCGTTCCTTCCTTTTCTATGTTCCTTTCTCATTTTTCTTCGTTTTTTTCTCCCTTTTCTTCGTTCCTTTCTCCCTTTTCTTCCTTCCTTTCTACTTTTTCTTCGTTCTTTTCTCCCTTTTCTTCGTTTCTTTCTCCCTTTTCTTAGTTTCTTATTACTTTTTCTTCGTTCCTCTCTCCCGTTTCTTCGTTCCTTTCTCCTTTTTCTTCGTTTCTTTCTCCCTTTTCTTCGTTCTTTTCTCCTTTTTCTTCGTTCCTCTCTCCCGTTTCTTTGTTCCTTTCTCCTTTTTCTTCGTTCCTTTCTCCCTTTTCTTCGTTCCTTTCTCCTTTTTCTTCGTTTCTTTCTCCCTTTTCTTCGTTCCTCTCTCCCTTTTCTTCCTTCCCTTCTACTTTTACTTCGTTCCTTTCTCCCTTTTCTTCGTTTCTTTCTCCCTTTTCTTAGTTTCTTATTCCTTTTTCTTCGTTCCTCTCACCCGTTTCTTTGTTCCTTTCTCCTTTTTCTTCGTTCCTTTCTCCCTTTTCTTCGTTCCTTTCTCCTTTTTCTTCGTTCCTTTCTTCCTTTTCTTCGTTCCTTTCTCATTTTTCTTCGTTTCTTACTCCCTTTTCTTCGTTTCTTTCTCCCTTTTCTTAGTTTCTTATTCCTTTTTCTTCGTTCCTCTCTCCCGTTTCTTCGTTCCTTTCTCCTTTTTCTTCGTTCCTTTCTACCTTTTCTTCGTTCCTTTCTCCCTTTTCTTCCTTCCTTTCTACTTTTTCTTCGTTCCTCTCTCCTTTTTCTTCGTTCCTCTCTCCCTTTTCTTCGTTCCTTTCTCCCTTTTCTTCCTTCCTTTCTACTTTTTCTTCCTTCCTTTCTCCTTTTACTTCGTTCCTTTCTCCCTTTTCTTCGTTCTTTTCTCCTTTCTCCCTTTTCTTAGTTTCTTATTCCTTTTTCTTCGTTCCTCTCTCCCTTTTCTTCCTTCCATTCTTCCTTTTCTTCGTTCCTTTCTCCCTTTTCTTCCTTCCTTTCTAATTTTTCTTCGTTCCTTTCTCCCTTTTCTTCGTTTCTTTCTCCCTTTTCTTAGTTTCTTATTCCTTTTACTTCGTTCCTCTCTCCCGTTTCTTCGTTCCTTTCTCTTTTTTCTTCGTTCCTTTCTCCCTTTTCTTCGTTCCTTTCTCCTTTTTCTTCGTTACTTTCTCGCTTTTCTTCGTTCCTCTCTCCTTTTTCTTCGTTCCTCTCTCCATTTTCTTCGTTCCTTTCTCCCTTTTCTTCCTTCCTTTCTACTTTTTCTTCGTTCCTTTCTCCCGTTTCGTCGTTCCTTTCTCCTTTTTCTTCTTTCCTTTCTCACTTTTCTTCGTTCCTTTCTCCTTTTTCTTCGTTCCTTTCTCCCTTTTCTTCGTTCCTCTCTCCATTTTCTTCGTTCCTCTCTCCCTTTTCTTCGTTCCTTTCTCCTTTTTCTTTGTTCCTTTCTCCCTTTTCTTCGTTCCTCTCTCCTTTTTCTTCGTTCCTCTCTCCCTTTTCTTCGTTCCTTTCTTTCTTTTCTTCGTTCCTTTCTCATTTTTCTCCGTTTTGTTTCTCCCTTTCCTTCGTTCCTTTCTCCCTTTTCTTCGTTTCTTTCGCCCTTTTCTTAGTTTCTTATTCCTTTTTCTTCGTTCCTCTCTCCCGTTTCTTCGTTCCTTTCTCCATTTTCTTCGTTCCTTTCTCCCTTTTCTTCGTTCCTTTCTCCTTTTTCTTCGTTTCTTTCTCCCTTTTCTTCGTTCCTCTCTCCCTTTTCTTCCTTCCCTTCTACTTTTACTTCGTTCCTTTCTCCCTTTTCTTCGTTTCTTTCTCCCTTTTCTTAGTTTCTTATTCCTTTTTCTTCGTTCCTCTCACCCGTTTCTTTGTTCCTTTCTCCTTTTTCTTCGTTCCTTTCTCGCTTTTCTTCGTTCCTTTCTCCCTTTTCTTCCTTCCTTTCTACTTTTTCTTCGTTCCTTTCTCCCTTTTCTTCGTTTCTTTCTCCCTTTTCTTAGTTTCTTATTCCTTTTTCTTCGTTCCTCTCTCCCGTTTCTTCGTTCCTTTCTCCTTTATCTTCGTTCCTTTCTCCCTTTTCTTCGTTCTTTTCTCCTTTTTCTTCGTTCCTTTCTCCCTTTTCTTCGTTCCTCTCTCCTTTTTCTTCGTTCCTCTCACCCTTTTCTTCGTTTTTTTCTTCCTTTTCTTCGTTCCTTTCTCATTTTTCTTCGTTCTTTTCTTCCTTTTCTTCGTTCCTTTCTCATTTTTCTTCGTTTCTTACTCCCTTTTCTTCGTTCCTTTCTCCCTTTTCTTCCTTCCTTTCTACTTTTTCTTCGTTCCTTCCTCCCTTTTCTTCGTTCCTTTCTCCTGTTTCTTCGTTCCTTTCTCCCTTTTCTTCGTTCCTCTCTCCTTTTTCTTCGTTCCTCTCTCCCTTTTCTTCGTTCCTTTCTTCCTTTTCTTCGTTCCTTTTTCATTTTTCTTCGTTTCTTTCTCCCTTTTCTTCGTTCCTTTCTCCCTTTTCTTCCTTCCTTTCTACTTTTTCTTCGTTCCTTTCTCCCTTTTCTTCGTTCCACTCTTCTTTTTCTTCGTTCCTCTCTCCCTTTTCTTCGTTCCTTTCTTCCTTTTCTTCGTTCCTTTCTCATTTTTCTTCGTTTCTTTCTCCCTTTTCTTCGTTCCTTTCTTCCTTTTCTTCCTTCCTTTCTACTTTTTCTTCGTTCCTTTCTCCCTTTTCTTAGTTTCTTATTCCTTTTTCTTCGTTCCTCTCTCCCGTTTCTTCGTTCCTTTCTCCTTTTTCTTCCTTCCTTTCTCCATTTTCTTCCTTCCTTTCTACTTTTTCTTCGTTCTTTTCTCCCTTTTCTTCGTTCCTCTCTCCTTTTTCTTCGTTCCTCTCTCCCTTTTCTTCGTTCCTTTCTTCCTTTTCTTCGTTCCTTTCTCATTTTTCTTCGTTTCTTTCTCCCTTTTCTTCGTTCCTTTCTCCCTTTTCTTCCTTCCTTTCTACTTTTTCTTCGTTCCTTTCTCCCTTTTCTTCGTTCCTCTATCCATTTTCTTCGTTTCTTTCTCCCTTTTCTTCGTTCCTCTCTCCTTTTTCTTCGTTCCTCTCTACATTTTCTTCGTTCCTTTCACCTTTTTCTTCGTTCCTTTCTCCCTTTTCTTCGTTCCTTTCTCCCTTTTCTTCGTTCCTTTCTTTTTTTTCTTCGTTCCTTTCTCCCTTTTCTTCGTTCCTCTCTCCTTTTTCTTCGTTCCTCTCTCCCTTTTCGTTCCTTTCTCCCTTTTCTTCCTTCCTTTCTACTTTTTCTTCGTTCCTTTCTCCCTTTTCTTCGTTTCTTTCTCCTTTTTCTTAGTTTCTTATTCCTTTTTCTTCGTTCCTCTCTCACGTTTCTTCGTTCCTTTCTCCTTTTTCTTCGTTCCTTTCTCCCTTTTCTTCGTTCCTTTCCCCTTTTTCTTCGTTCCTCTCTCCCGTTTCTTCGTTCTTTCTCCTTTTTCTTCGTTCCTTTCTCCCTTTTCTTCGTTCCTTTCTCCTTTTTCTTCGTTTCTTTCTCCCTTTTCTTCGTTCCTCTCTCCTTTTTCTTCGTTCCTCTCTCCTTTTTCTTCGTTCCTTCCTTTTCTATGTTCCTTTCTCATTTTTCTTCGTTTCTTTCTCCCTTTTCTTCGTTCCTTTCTCCCTTTTCTTCCTTCCTTTCTACTTTTTCTTCGTTCTTTTCTCCCTTTTCTTCGTTTCTTTCTCCCTTTTCTTAGTTTCTTATTACTTTTTCTTCGTTCCTCTCTCCCGTTTCTTCGTTCCTTTCTCCTTTTTCTTCGTTTCTTTCTCCCTTTTCTTCGTTCTTTTCTCCTTTTTCTTCGTTCCTCTCTCCCGTTTCTTTGTTCCTTTCTCCTTTTTCTTCGTTCCTTTCTCCCTTTTCTTCGTTCCTTTCTCCTTTTTCTTCGTTTCTTTCTCCCTTTTCTTCGTTCCTCTCTCCCTTTTCTTCCTTCCCTTCTACTTTTACTTCGTTCCTTTCTCCCTTTTCTTCGTTTCTTTCTCCCTTTTCTTAGTTTCTTATTCCTTTTTCTTCGTTCCTCTCACCCGTTTCTTTGTTCCTTTCTCCTTTTTCTTCGTTCCTTTCTCCCTTTTCTTCGTTCCTTTCTCCTTTTTCTTCGTTCCTTTCTTCCTTTTCTTCGTTCCTTTCTCATTTTTCTTCGTTTCTTACTCCCTTTTCTTCGTTTCTTTCTCCCTTTTCTTAGTTTCTTATTCCTTTTTCTTCGTTTCTCTCTCCCGTTTCTTCGTTCTTTCTCCTTTTTCTTCGTTCCTTTCTCCCTTTTCTTCGTTCCTTTCTCCTTTTTCTTCGTTTCTTTCTCCCTTTTCTTCGTTCCTCTCTCCTTTTTCTTCGTTCCTCACTCCATTTTCTTCGTTCCTTTTTTCCTTTTCTTCGTTCCTTTCTCATTTTTCTTCGTTCCTTTCTCCCTTTTCTTCCTTCCTTTCTACTTTTTCTTCGTTCCTTTCTCCCTTTTCTTCGTTTCTTTCTCCCTTTTCTTAGTTTCTTATTCCTTTTTCTTCGTTCCTCTCTCCCGTTTCTTCGTTCCTATATCCTTTTTCTTCGTTCCTTTCTTTATTTTCTTCGTTCCTTTCTCCTTTTTCTTCGTTCCTTTCTCCCTTTTCTTCGTTCCTCTCTTCCTTTTCTTGTTTCCTCTCTCCTTTTTCTTCGTTCCTCTCTCCCTTTTCTTCGTTCCTCTCTCCTTTTTCTTCGTTCCTTTCTCCCTTTTCTTCGTTCCTCTCTCCTTTTTCTTCGTTCCTCTCTCCCTTTTCTTCGTTCCTTTCTTCCTTTTCTTCGTTCCTTTCTCATTTTTCTTCCTTTCTTTCTCCCTTTTCTTCGTTCCTTTCTCCCTTTTCTTAGTTTCTTATTCCTTTTTCTTCGTTCCTCTCTCCCGTTTCTTCGTTCCTCTCTCCTTTTTCTTCGTTCCTCTCTCCCTTTTCTTCGTTCCTTTCTCCTTTTTCTTCGTTCCTTTCTCCCTTTTCTTCGTTCCTCTCTCCTTTTTCTTCGTTCCTCTCTTCCTTTTCTTCGTTCCTTTCTTCCTTTTCTTCGTTCCTTTCTCATTTTTCTTCGTTTCTTTCTCCCTTTTCTTCCTTCCTTTCTCCCTTTTCTTCCTTCCCTTCTACTTTTTCTTCGTTCCTTTCTCCCTTTTCTTCGTTTCTTTCTCCCTTTTCTTAGTTTCTTATTCCTTTTTCTTCGTTCCTCTCTCCCGTTTCTTCGTTCCTATCTCCTTTTTCTTCGTTCCTTTCTTCCTTTTCTTCGTTCCTTTCTCCTTTTTCTTTGTTCCTTTCTTCCTTTTCTTCGTTCCTCTCTCCTTTTTCTTCGTTCCTCTCTCCCTTTTCTTCGTTCTTTTCTCCCTTTTCTTCCTTCATTTCTACATTTTCTTCGTTCCTTTCTCCCTTTTCTTCGTTCCTTTCTCCTTTTTCTTCGTTCCTTTCTCCCTTTTCTTCGTTCCTCTCTCCTTTTTCTTCGTTCCTCTCTCCCTTTTCTTCGTTCCTTTCTCCCTTTTCTTCCTTCCTTTCTACTTTTTCTTCGTTCCTTTCTCCCTTTTCTTCCTTCCTTTCTACTTTTTCTTCGTTCCTTTCTCCCTTTTCTTCGTTCCTCTCTCCTTTTTCTTCGTTCCTCTCTCCCTTTTCTTCGTTCCTTTCTTACTTTTCTTCGTTCCTTTCTCATTTTTCTTCGTTTCTGTCTCACTTTTCTTCGTTTCTCTCTCCCTTTTCTTAGTTTCTTATTCCTTTTTCTTCGTTCCTCTCTCCCGTTTCTTCGTTCCTCTGTCCTTTTTCTTCGTTCCTCTCTCCCGTTTCTTCGTTCTTTTCTCCTTTTTCTTCGATCCTTTCTCCCTTTTCTTCGTTCCTTTCTCCTTTTTCTTCGCTCCTTTCTCCCTATTCTTCGTTCCTTTCTCCCTTTTCTTTGTTCCTTTCTCCTTTTTCTTCTTTCCTTTCTCCCTTTTCTTCGTTTCTTTCCCCTTTTTCTTCGTTCCTTTCACCCTTTTCTTCGTTCCTTTCTCCCTTTTCTTAGTTCCTCTCTCCCTTTTCTTCGTTTCTCTTCCCCCTCCCCTCTTCACTCTTTCTCCTTTCCTTCGTTTGTCATCTTACTCTCTCGTTCCCCGTCTTTTTTTCGTTCTTTGTTCTTAATTCTCTCACTCTCTTCTATATTTCCAAACTTTTTGAATCCGTCATTTCATAAAGAATTTTAGACATTGTAACTTACAACGCATTCTCATTGACCCTTGAAATGCTTAAAATAGTTTAATCAGGAACTATTTGTTCAATGCCTTCGTAAATATTATATATTATACAGACTGAATTAAATAGTGCTCTCATGTTGTTATATATATAACCCTACTACAATAAATGGACAAATGATTGCTCTTCAGGTAAATAGAATGCAAGATTGTAATCAAAGGTTACTTTTAGCTGCGGAAGAAAAACTGAAAGATAACATAATTAAGGGGAAGAACGAAATGTGGCATTTTTCGCCAGAAGCAAAATCTCTTTCATTTTTCAATATTCTTCCTGCTTAACTTTATCTCGTCTCTATTTTCATATCTATCTATCAGTCTGTTTATATTTTAATCAGATCTATTTGTCTGTCATAGTCTTTTCAATCTTTCTATTGACTTATCTCTCTCATTTATATCTCTCTCTTTCTCTTTCTCTCTCTCTCTCTCTCTCTCTCTCTCTATATATATATATATATATATATATATATATATATATATATATAAAACTTCCTTTCCTTCTTTCCTCTGCTAGACGTTATGACAGTATGAATAATAAACAAATTCTCGAAAAGATTTCGTCTTTTTGTTCAATATATATATATATATATATATATATATATATATATATATATATATATATATATACACGCACACAATTTGTTTTACAGAACAAAGCAATAATTGGAAAATAGGAAGATTGTAACGTCGCGTAACAAATAGGTATTCGGTAATTTTGCTTTCTTGTTTCTTTCTCTCTCTTGTCTGTTTCTCTCCCCCCTCTCTCTCTTTCTCTCTCTCTCTCACGTCTGTTCCCCCCTCTCTCTCTCTCTCTCTCGTCTGTTTCTCTCTCTCTCTCTCGTCTGTATCTCTCTCTCATCTGTACCTCTCTCTCATCTGTATCTCTCGCTCTCTCGTCTGTATCTCTCTTTCGTCTGTATCTCTCTCTCTCTCGTCTGTATCTCTCTCTCTCGTCTGTATCTCTCTCTCTCTCGTCTGTATCTCTCTCTCTCGTCTGTATTTCTCGCTCTCTCTCGTCTGTATCTCTCTCTCTCGTCTGTATCTCTCTCTCTCTCTCTGGTCTGTATCTCTCTCTCTCGTCTGTATCTCTCTCTCATCTGTATTTCTCGCTCTCTCTCTCGTCTGTATCTCTCTCTCTCGTCTGTATCTCTCTCTCTCGTCTGTATCTCTCTCTCTCTCTCGTCTGTATTTCTCGCTCTCTCTCGTCTGTATCTCTCTCTCTCGTCTGTATCTCTCTCTCTCTCGTCTGTATCTCTCTCTCTCTGGTCTGTATCTCTCTCTCTCATCTGTATCTCTCGCTCTCTCTCGTCTGTATCTCTCTCTCTCTCTCGTCTGTATCTCTCTCTCTCGTCTGTATTTCTCGCTCTCTCTCGTCTGTATCTCTCTCTCTTGTTTTTTTCTCTCGTAATATTAGCCGTTTCATTATGAGAAAACATTCCACATTCATTAACCTAACAGCCAGTGCTACTGTAGGCAGAAATTTATAAAAATCTTTGTATTAAAATAATTTTTCAGTAAAATAGGTTTTTTTAATTCCAGTAATTATTGCACTTCCCGGTTTTCATAGAGGTTTCCTTCCGAACGTTACGTTTGAAGTTGTTGAATATTCACGTCTTCATTATTTGCCCTTCGAGTTACATCGGCTATCCATTTTAATTGTTCTTTTTTTTTTTTTGAAAGTCCATAAGGGATGTTGTTTTTGTTATTGGGTACAGTTCTTTGTTAGTCTGTAGAACACCAGTCCATGAGATTCGAAGAAGTATGGTCCTGCTGATCCTTCTACAGGATTCATTCACCCGAAGCCATTCTCTCTATATCTCTCTCTATATCTTTCTGTATATATATATATATATATATATATATATATATATATATATATATATATATATATATATATATATATATATATATATCAATAAAATCAAAATGTCTTTTTTTTATTTGTATAACATTCCCAATATGTCAATTCCATCCGGTTACAACTTGAACATCAAACTATACCTAACTTTCCAATATTGTGAAATTATCAACGTTACCAAGCACGGAAAGTAAATGTTTAAATTAACCAGGTTATGGAAGAAATCCAGAAGATCCAGACATCTTAAAATGAAGGTAATTACAAATTCTAATGCTTCAATGCTGCTTCTAAAAATTGGAGATTTATTTTGTCATTCATGTTTACAAAGAGGTACTCATTGGATCAAAAATTCAGTAAATTCGCTTTTTATCAATTTTTATCATTTCAGAAAATTAAGGCTCCGGGGCATTTATTAACCGGTATGGATAATTATGGCAGGTTTTATCTTTTATAATTGTTTCCGAAAATTCCAACCGTTTAATCTCTGGTGCTCGGTATTCTTCATGTATAAGAAAACATCTTAAAATTCCGCATCGGTTATAATTTATTTCGTGAATATTGCTATATTCATCTCTTCAGATCGAATATTTTTAAGAAATGGAATCAATTCAGACAGACAGACAGGCAGATAGACCAGCATAAAAATTAGAAAGAGAAAAAATAAAATAAAATAAATTTCCTTTTCTTCTTTTTTCTTTTTCTTCTCCTTTTTTTCTCCATTTTCTTCTTTTTTCTAATTTTCTTCTTTATATTTCCCAGTTTTCTTCTTTACTTTTTCGCAATATTCTTCTTTATTTTTCACAGCTTTCTTTACTTTTTTGGAGTTTCTTCTTTACTTTTACCCAGAATTCTTCATTATTTTTACCAGTTTTCTTCTTTATTTTATCACAGTTTTCTTCTTTATTTTTCCCAGTTTTCTTCTTTACTTTTTCACAGCTTTCTTATTTATTTTATCCAAGTTTTTTTTCTTTATTTTTCAAAGATTTCTTCTTAACTTTTTGGGGTTCTCTTTCTTCATATTTTTTAACATTTTTCTTCTTTATTTTTTCACAGTTTTTTTTATTTACTTTTTTGCGGTATCTTATATACTTTTCCAAGTTTGCTTCATTATTTTTCACACTTTTCTTCTTTACACTTTCCCAGATTTCTTCTTTATTTATTCAAAATTTTCTACTTCATTTTTCTCAGAAATCCTCTTTATTTTATGGGGTTTCTTCTTTACTTTTCCCAGCTTTCTTTAATTTTTTACAGTTTCCTTCTTTACTTTTTACCAGCTTTCTTCTTTCCTTTTTCCCGTTTTATTCTTTACTTTTTGTGGGTTTCTCCTTTAATTTTCGGAGTTTTCTTCTTTATTTTTCCCAGTTTTCTTCTTTATTTTCACAGCATTCTTCTTTATTTTTTTCAAGATTTCTTCTATATTTTTCGAAGATTTCTTCTTTACTTTTTCCCAGCTTTATTCTTTACTGTTTACTTTTTCCCTGTTTTCCTTTTATTTTTCCCAGTTGTTATCTTTACATTTTCCCAGTTTTCGTCTTTATGTTTCCCAGTTTCTTCTTCACTTTTTCCCTGTTTTCATCTTTATTTTTTCAGAGTATTCTTATTTATTTTTCCCAATTTTCTTTTTCATTTTATAGGGTTTCTTCTTTAATTTTCACAATTTTCTTCTTTATTTTTTACAAAGTTTTCTTATCTATTTTTATCAGCTTTCTTATTTACTTTTTGGGTGTTTCTTCTGTACTTTTTCCCAGTTTTCTTCTTTATTTTTCCAGTTTTCTTCTTTACGTTTTTTGCGTTTATTCTTTACTTTTCCCAGTTTTCTCCTTTATTTTCTCCAAGCTTTCTTCTTTGCTTTTTCTCAGTTTCTTCTTTATTTTTCAGGTTTCTTATTTAGTTTTTCCCAGGTTTCTTATTTAATTTTTACCTGTTTTCTTCTATATTTTTCACATTTTTCTTCCTTACTTTTTGGGGGTTTATTCTTTACTTTTCCCAGTTTTCTTCTTTATTTCTTCCCATTTTCTTCTTTATTATTCACAGTTTTCTTCTTTATTTTTTCCAGCATTTTTTTTCGCAGTTTTCTTCTTTATTTTTCCCATTTTTCCTCTTTACTTTTTAGGGGTTTCTTCTTTACTTTTTCCCCGCTTTCTCCTTTATTTTTTAACTGGTTTATTCTTTATTTTTCCCAGTTCTCTTCTTAACTTTTTGTGGTTTATCCTTTACTTTTCCCAGTTTTCTTAATTATTTTTCCAGTTTTCTTCTTTATTTTTACCCAGTTTTCTTCTTTAATTTTTCCCCGTTTTCTTCTTTACTTTTTCCCATTGTCTTCTTTATTTTCCCAGTTTTACTTCTTTACTTTTTCTCAGTTTTCTTCTTTACTTTATCGCAGTTTTCTTCTATACTTTTGCACAATTTTTTTCTCTTTATTTTCTCAGTTTTCTTGTTTACTTTTACTCAGATTCTTTCTGTAGTTTTTAACAGTTTCTTCATTACTTTTTCCCCGTTTTCTTCTTTACTTTATCGAAGTTTTCTTCTTTACTTTTTCTCAATTTTTTCTTTATTTTTTCCCAGTTTTCTTCTTTATTTTTCACAGTTTCTTCATTACTTCTTCCTCGTTTTCTTCTTTATTTTTTCCCATTTTCTTCTTTATTTTCCCAGTTTTCTTGTTTACTTTTACTCAGATTTCTTCTTTACTTTTTCCTAATCTTCTTCTTTATTTTTTACCAGTTTTCTTCTTTACTTTTTCCCTATTTTCTTCTTTATTTTTTCACAGTTTTATTCTTTACTTTTTCCCAGGTTTTTTTTTTCTAGTCTCTGGTCACAAGAATTAAGTCCTGATTGTCGACCTCTTTGTTTCCCATGGTGGATAGTAATACCGTTCATTATGTATTCTCAGCTCACACAATATATCAAGTGATATCCAATGTTATATCAATTTTAATGTTTCATATGTCCAGTATTATATCATTTTAACTCCCATAATTCACGTTGCCTCACCGGTATTCACTCGCCAGAGAACAATGGATATAAGTCTGGGCTATTCTATAACGTTAAGGCGATTGGTGGCACGATGAATGACTGATCATATTCAGTTATCAGGTTGTCGATTTAATGACATTCACTTACGTGTTAACACCCTTGAAAAATACATCTCTTCTCACCCCAGCAATGTATAAACGACAGTCTTGGTCCTATAGCCTTGTTTGGCACCCAGTCTAAGAAGAGCTGGGATGAAATTGTACTTTTTCTACTCATCTCTAATGGTAATGATTAGCCGTTTCCTTATAAGAAAATATTCAGCATTCATTGACCAATTAGCCAGTGCTACTGTTTGTTAAAATTTACAAAATCTTTCTATTAAAGTAAAGAAGAAAACTGGGAAAAGGTAAAGAAGAAAACTGGAAAAAATAAAGAAGAAAACTGGGAAATTATTTTTTTCGCCTCTTCTGTGGCCATCTTTGTCATAAAAGACCATCAATGAGCCTAACGGGTTCACAATGCTGTACTAGAAAAGTTTCCCCCAAAACAGGACCGTTAGCAAACTGGCAATGCCGGCGGAAAAAGTGGGAATCCGGGGGCGTCGCGCGGTTGTCTACAACTTCCTACAGAAATTCCATGAGCGCAAACCCAAAATCGGTCGTCGATAGGGTCCTCAACAGCGATCTCTCCTATGAGGGATTAGTTGCCGACGAGGAGTTCCTGCGCAACATTGAACGTGACAGCTTTGCAGACCTGGCCGGAGACCATCCCGGTCCGCTGATGAACGAACTCGCTGCGCCCGTCCAGGTGGCCGACGTCGCCTCCGTAATTGCATCAATGAAAAAGTCATCTGATCCACCCTAAACATCGTGGGATCAAGCAGGGCGACTCCCTATACCCTGGCTCTTTAACTTGGCCCTGGATCAGATATTGGAGGAGCAGGAGGAGTATGCCTTTACCATCGGCGCAATAGTACTCAACCAGATAGCCTACGCCGACAACTTGAAACTATTCGCCAGTTCCTCTGAAGGGATGCAAAAGCGGCTGGATCGACTCGTGCTCGGTCTTGGTCGCAGTGAACTCTAGCTCAACGCCCAGAAATTTTGTTTGCTTTCTGTTCGCGGGAACAAGAGGAAATTCAGCTTTATTGACACCGATATCGCGCTGACGGTGGATGGCGTCGCCCTCCTGGTTGTAACCGCTGAAAAGGAATTCCGTTATCTCGAAGTCCAGTTCAACTGGAAGTGCATCGTCCTGACACCCTTGTCTGGATGAGCTACTGACCAGGCTCAATGCCGCTGTGCTTAAGTCGTAGCAAAAGCTAATTATCCGTAAAAATTCCTGCTACTGCGTCTACAGCATTAGCTTGCCTTCGGCCGATACCGTAAGGGTGAACTCGTTAAAGGAGACAAAGCGGTTCGTCAGGCGGTTCGCAAGTGACTTCGGCTACCGGCGCACTGTCACTATTCCGCTATACACGCACAGGCGAGATTCAGCTCAATGTCACGCTGAAGGACAGACGCCTAAGCCAATTGTCAAGCGGGAACGAAGAGGATGCCGTCATTGCGTCTAATCACGCAGTGCGCTCTTTGATGACATATAAATATAATGGACCAGTCAACAGCACCTAAGAGGGCCTTGTGGAAGACCTCCTTAATAGATTTGATACAAAGGGCCTACATGGATACGAGAATGTCTCAGCTGTTAACAGCTTGCTGGATCATGCCCCCGCACCTTGGCCAGCTACGACTTCCAGGAGGCCATCAGAGTCCATTTAGGCTGCATGGGCACGCTATCTCGGTTATTAAGGAGTGGTCGAAGGAACGATGTCTTTTGCAAATATTGACGCAGTGCTCCTATGATCTTGCCCGACATCGCCCAAGCCCGCGGCATCGTTGGCGGTCTCTGAACCAAGCGTCGCGACAACGTCGTCCTGTATGTGGCGCAGATACTTAAAAGCGGAAATTCGATGTCATCATGGAAACCCGGTTCCAGACGCGGTCTGCGGAAGCCTGATCTTGTGATCCTGACCGGAAACGGGCTGACTGTATTGGACATGAAGGTGCGACTCGACTCTGTTGTCTTCAGCCTAGAGGTATGCAACAAGGAGAAGACATCGAAGTGCAATCAGCCCTACTTTCTAGACGCGTTTCGCAAGCATTACGGTACTGACTCCCCATCAATGATTTGAGATAATCATAATTAAGTAATCCATCGAGTCTAGAAGAATCCTCAACAGAATGCAGAAAGCACTGGACGGCCGTTTCGTCATATATTTGGGACTCATCAGCATATATAAAATTTAAACAATTTCGAAATCATTATTTTGCTTGTTTCTTAGTTTACGCCCTAACAATACCTATATAATAATTTGGCTATTCTGTTTTGATCGCGAGGAAAGACGGAAAAGACATATCAGAAACGCTGTTTGGTTTCAACGAGGAAAAACAAACAAACGAAAGAAAAATGCGATGACGCTTATTTAAGGTCTGCTTCAGTGAAATGTAAAAACTTGTCAATTTCAATCGTTTTTCATTTATACCCTCTTATTACTTCAAATACTGACCGACATTCATATTTGTTTGTTATAGCAATATTGTTAAAATTGTTACGTTCAATTATTTAACGATGCATTATGAGGAATTTTACGAGTATTTTATAGTCGTAGAACTCACAAGGACCTTGTTCAATCATTAACTTAAGAATTATGATTCCTCAGAAAATTAAAATTAAAAAATATAATAAAACACGGTTATTTCTAGTAGATAGTAAAATGTCTTTCATGCCTCAGCTGTAGCAGCAAGTCGTAAGTGAATGACCGAAAAGTAGGCCTGGGGTGGGGCTGGTGATTTCAGAGCTCAATAAGTGAGCAGGCAAAAGACAAGTAGGTCAGGAAGATAGAGACCGTGAAAAGCAGAAAGAAAGAAAAGTTGTTTGGAAAGTGTTGAGGGGACTCCCCTTTTTACACAAATGGACTCACCCAGAGTATACATATACTACCGCCAGTGAATACCCGGTCAGTACGTTAAGTCAAGTCAGGAGTAGTAGTGGAACGTTGAGTCGGTCGGTAGAATAACGTAGCGGCAAGAGTCATAGTAACGAGCACTTGGACTCAGTAAGAAGTCATACGTCGATATCAAAGACTGTATATATATTTTGCTACTAACCCGCTTTCCTGGAACTACTAACCTGTATTACCAGTTTGTATTATTACGTTAATACATTTATTTCCTATATTCATTCTTGGCGTTTGTTATTATTTGATACCGGATTTCATCCCGGAATCCGCAACAGAAAGTAACAATAGAGAAAGACGTAAAATAATATCGTACTTGTTAGTCGCCTCTACGAATAACAGGCGTTTAAAATTGCACGTCTTTATTCGTAAAACGATTAAATTATTGCCTGTCAAATGTGTAAATGCAGAGAGTCATAAATCATAAGATAAATGCTATAAATAACGGAGTCCGTTCCTGTGTTCAAATGTGCGTGTATATAGCGGTGTCTTCATGAGTTTGTGCCTATGCGACATGTTCCTTCAGAACATTGATGATCATGGCTCTCCACAGCTTTTATTTTTGTTGCTCCCAACTATTCTTGTCTTTACGATACCGTTTTATCTTTTTGGTATTTTTCCTCTCTTTAAGCCGCACTCTGTTTCTCTGCTTCTATTGCCGTCGACGTGTCTTCAGAGTATTAAATTCGCCGAGCTTTCTTTCTTCATTGTACATCCCCAAGATTTCAATTGTCCCTTTCGAATTGTTGGCAACTAGTTCCCATTCTCATGAAAACTGGTTTAATTGCCACACTGTGTACTCATAACATTCCCAAGCTGTTTTTTTTTTCTTTTAAACAATGATTTTCACCCTGTACAAGGCCCGGGGCCGCTCGAGGTAGTGTGTCACAGAATAGGAGACATTTTATGCGGATATGTAGAGAAGATAACGGTTAACCCTAGAGTTGAACAGTTTAAGATTGTAGTGATCGGTGAAGAGCATCTCACAAGGCAGCGGTTCGTATGAAGAAGCTACTCGAGGGGAACCTAAATCTCAATAATGAAAGACGAAGTTAATGAGGCTGGTTCGTTACAATTTACGTGACATGGCGGGTCTTAACCGTGAAGGTTAAAACTTGTGGAACTAAGGAATGTAGTTCGTCTGAACACTTTTCATGGAAATAGCAATAGAGCAGCGGAGGCCTTTCTCTTGTAAGAAAAATGTTTGTAGGTTCACAAATAATTAGGCTCATTGAGGGTCTTTTATGACAAAGATGGACACAGAAGAGGCGAAAAGTATAATTTTCCCAGGTTTCTTCTTTATTTTTCCTTGTTTTCTTCTTTATTTTTCCCAGTTTTCTTCTTTATTTTTGCCAGTTTCTTCTTTACTTTTTCCCAATTTTTTTCTTTATTTTTCTCAGCTTTCTTCTTTACTTTTTGGGGGTTTATCCGTTACTTTTCCCAGTTTTCTTCTTTACTTTTTCCCAGCTTTCTTCTTTACTTTAATAGAAAGATTTTGTAAATTTTAACAAACAGTAGCACTGGCTAATTGGTCAATGAATGCTGAATATTTTCTTATAAGGAAACGGCTAATCATTACCATTAGAGATGAGGAGAAAAAATACAATTTCATCTCAGCTCTTCTTAGACTGGTTGCCAAACAAGTCTATAAAGAAGACAACTGGAAAAATAAAGAAAAATATTGAGAAAAAGTAAAGAAAACTGGGAAAAATAAAGAAGAAACCCCTAAAAAGTAAAGAAGAAAACTGGGAAATA
The DNA here is from genome assembly GCA_964036315.1 of Acanthosepion esculentum. NCBI lineage: Eukaryota > Metazoa > Mollusca > Cephalopoda > Sepiida > Sepiidae > Acanthosepion > Acanthosepion esculentum. The sequence continues at coordinate 110,781,460 of OZ038492.1, forward strand.
GCAATAGATTAGCGGAGGCCTTTCTTTTGTGAGAAAAGTGTTGTAGGTTGGAAAATAATTCGACGCCTACATGGGCGCGAAGGCGCCTTTGGACTGGAAAAGTTCAGATTGGGAAGCTACTGTCCATATATGACAGCAGTACTCCATTTTCACCCTGAACTGGCTCATGTTTTTGCGTGAATGAACACAGAGAGATACGAAGAGAATGAGACATGCAGGCACTGATAGAGTGAGGTACAGACAGACGCAGAATGAGACAGACGAACATATATATATATATATAGTCAAGCCTAATGAGCCAGACAAACCTACCAATGTTTCACTTAGGCAGATCGTCAGGCCAGCTGACTCTGACGATCTGCCTAAGTGAAACCTTGGCAGGTTTGTCTGGCTCATTAGGTTTAACTAGGTTTGCTCTACGTTTGTATCGAGCTCTTTAATTAGTTGTTTACTCGTATCGGGTTTTTTTCTTTGGGCCTTGAACCTGTATCTCTGCGATTATTTTTGACAGGCTTTCATGTTCCTGGCTCTTTCTTTTTTAAAACCTTTTTTTCCCTTCGAGATTGATTTGGCTATTGTTAAATCAAGAATTCGAATGTTTTTCGACACGAGTATAGTTACCTATATATATATATATATATATATATATATATATATATATATATATATATATATATATATATATATAGGGAAATTGTAGGACAAAATGAAAAAATGTTCTTGATATATAAGTAATATATAAAATATATACCGTTATCTCGTGTGTGTGTGTGTGTATACACATATATATATTATACACTGATACATTAGAACATGTATGTTACTACTACAAAATTGTTCCAGTTTCGACGTTTAATAAATTACGTCTCATCAGGTAGTTAACAATGATGTAATGAGACGTTGTTTATTAAATGTCGAAAGAAAATGTACAATTTTGTAGTAGTAAATTACATGTTCTAATGTAACAGTGTATAATAAATATTTATTGCTCTACTCTTGTATTGAGCCCTGTTTTAAATTAATGTTTTGAACATTGAAATTTTATTCTTCATCCTTTTACATTTGTATATATATATATATATATATATATATATATATAATTGTTTATTTAAAAATTATAACATAAATATGTTATAAAATCACTACAAAAATAGCCATTTTGTTTCAACATCTCCGGTGTCTTATCAAGTGATGATGTTGAATGTAGAATAAAGGGTTTTAAAAGTTTCAAATTAATTAACGATCCTTCGTAAGGGGAAACGCTGTTACATAAGCAGGAATGACCAATCAAAATACAAGTATAAGGGAATTAAAAAAACTTGACAAAGAAGTAAGGTTATAATAGCTATTAAAAGCTTTAAATTTGGGGTTTTACTAAATATAATATATATATATATATATATATATATATATATATATAATATACATATATATATATATATAATATATACATATATATAATATATATATATATATATATATATATATATATATATATATATATATATATATGCATGTTACATTAAAAATGACAGACAAGGTACTACGATTAAGCTTTTTATTTAATTTTTCTTGTGTTCGAATAAGTGTTTTCTTTTCTGGATATAGAATGTATAAAAACTTTCCAAATGTTCTCTAATTCCGAGCGCTTTCGGCTATTCTTTTAACAATTATCAAAGTTGATTTTATGATTGATTTTATTCATGAACTTTGTCCAAAAAAATAAACTCCGATTCTGAGATGTTCTCGTAGAATATAGTAACAACACTTTTATCACCCCATTATATAAAATAACTCACTAGCAGAAACTCTTGCCACCTTAACTTTAAAAGTGAATACCCACTCAAATACAAAAAAGCAGTGATAAAAAACTTCTACTATACTACTACATGCCTATCCAGACGCCTTACGTTACATCTATCTGATCACAATGGTGTTAGCATGGGAAATCGACTCGGTCCATGCTTTTTCAATTATTACATGTCCCATGTAGAAAATATGATATTTAAACAGGTCTGTACATCTAAAATATATCTCTGATACGTAGACGATATTTTTATTTTAACAAATAATACTAAAGAAATAGATACTCTAAAGACCACATTTGAAAAAAGTCTGTCCTTAAATTTACCCACGAAGTTAGTCAAAAAAATAAACTCCGATTCTGATATAGTAACAACACTTTTATCACCCCATTATATAAAATAACTCACTAGCAGAAACTCTTGCCACCTTAACTTTAAAAGTGAATGCCCACTCAGATACAAAAAAGCAGTGATAAAAATCTTCTTAAAAAGAGCACACCAGAATTTATCCTCTCGACCACTCTTCCTTAATGAACTCAATAATGTAAAACAGACACTAGTTAACAATGGCTACCCTAACCATCTTAGAGAGCATCGAATTAGACTATTTCTCCCCAAAGTAAATAACAACGATAGTGAACATACAGTCAAAAGTTACATAAATATTTTCTACAAAAACCAAATGCACATTAAATACAAACAAGACGAATCTTCACTAAGACATATAAAGAAATACCGACCAATTGACCTGAATAAAAAATAATCAAATTGATTATCTACTACAAAAAATTTAAAACAGCTAACCTTATCGGCAAAAATAACAACACACCAGCAAAGTCAAAATTACAACGAACGAACATTATCTATGAGTTCAAATGTCCCTTAAGGAACTGTGTTCCTGATCAAACCGGACTCATAAATAATTACATCGGTTACACAACTACATGCTTATCCAGACGTCTTACGTTACACCTATCTGAGCACAGCTCCATTAGGACCCATTTAAACACACACACAAATTTACCAGACTCCATTAGAAACATACGAGTAGAAAATACAAACATAATAACCTCTTCCATGTGTAAAATAAAAATTAAAAATAATGGAAGCCTAAATAATAAAAAAGAAAAAGCTAAGACTTAATAGTATTAGCTACAAACACGGCCACAATTTGCTGACTGTGTTCGGAAAATAAAGCATCTCTATAACACTAAAAACATCGACATAACTCACGCACACAATTAAATTGAAAAAAATAAAATAAAATCACCCTAAATCATATTAAAAGTATAGCCGAAAGTGCTCGGAATTACAAAACATTTGAACAATTTCTACACACTCTGTGTCCAGAAAAGAAAACACTTGATCGAACACAAGAAAAATTAAATAAAAACCTTAATCGTAGTACCTTGTCTGTCGTCTTTAATGAAACATGCATAAATGAAGGATTGATGCCTAAATACACTATACATATATATATACATAATATATATATATATATATGTATATGTGTGTGTGTGTGTGTGTGTGTGTGTGTGTGTGTGTGTGTGTGTGTGTGTGTTCAAGTTTTAAGAAGACAATGCAAGGAATCCCTATCCTCATTTAGGTGAACGTACGAAAGCATGGAGATCAAATACACAATACTTGCATGAACAAATCTTACATCTCACAACGTAACGAGTCATCGTAATTTAACAAACAGTTCTTCAGAAGAAACGACAGATTTATCAGCGGAAACTGTAATCGGTGCCTGCGCAAAAGCTTCAAAGTATGCCCTGTCTGCATGCACAGCTAAATCTGCGCCATTTTTGCTTCGTTGAAATGAAAAATGTGTTCTCTAGCGCATTAGGGATAAAGTTGTTTTGCGCTTACATCGAAGCAATCAAAAGTATTTTTTTAAGAGAATATGCAAGTAAAAGCAAAAGCCGGTGTTGTTAATCTTTTTTCTTCAGAAGAAAATGGTTTGTTTTTCAGTTTCTTGTTCATTACGAATCGTTTGCTTTTCATGCTTTTTCTCTGCCGTCCTTAATATTGTCAAAGTTGAGCCCATCTATAATAAAAAAAAAAAATCCCCCCCACAAAAAAAAACAAAGAATCTATTTTTCAGCTTGCTACTTTGGACAAAATAATACAATCCTATTGTGTGCATACGCTGACACTCGAGTACAAAACCCCAAAATTTACAGAAGAAAAAAGATGCCGAGAAATTTCAAAACGAAACAAATAGATATTTTCCTAAATTTACTTATAAATAAAAATGAGCTCTTCAGATATTCAAAAAAGTCATAACTCACTCTGTCATCCAAGTTTTATTAAATTCAAATGACAGTCAGTTTTTTATTCTATATTTTTCCTACTTTCGAATAAGTTGTTGCCCATCCGGATCAAAATTGTGAATAATCTCTCGAAAGTTCATGTATTTGTCATTATCGACAACTAAATGTTGTTAATATCGCAGCTGCACCACGCCGTTGGAACGCTATATTTCAAATTTAAATATAAGTATAATCGTGAAGTCTTATGTGAAGAACGGTTTCACAGGACTTGACAATACCAGAAAGCGAATATATTAAATATCGTATACAGAGCAACCTCGGTTCTCGAACGTCTCACATGTCGAACAAATCAGAAAATTCGATATAAAAATACCTCGGTTATCGAACAAAATTTCCGTTTTCGAACAACATTGCCGAACCGAGTTAACCCGAATGGAATAATTTCTGAGTCGACCGCCATGTTGTATACATTCGTGTGTTGTGCCGTACTTTTCTTTTCCAATTGATTCCTATTGGAAAAATAGTTTCGGTTTCCGAACTTTTCGGGTTACAAACGGCCTTCAGGAACGAATTAAATTCGTGAACGGAGGTTCCACTGTATTATAAAACATTAGATGAAGCAATGAATTTGATGCATTTTATTACTTTTCTTTAATAATAGCCTTGTACTTTTGAATCTCACTTTACAGTAGTATTTTCTTATATGCTAAAATATATAACAAACTCTGCCGTTATCTTTGACGTATGAGAGTCCAGTCACTCAGTTCTTAGCCAGTCTACCCACACACATGATTTGATTATAATGGTGAAATTTTGTGCATACGTAACCACACTTTACTGAAGAACCAAATGCACAGAATTGGTGCGCACAGTGTGCCACAAGTTCTCCAAATGATCTTTCTCAGTTTTTGAATTCAGAGTTGTTCATTTTCTAGAATGGTTAGCAATTAAGGCTATCATTCCTATTTAACCCATAGCTGGGGGTGACAGCTGAGTGAATTTGAACTCACCATAACGTTTTAAACAAAACATATACGTCCTGGATTATAGATATCTATTAAACCTATTTTCTTTTGGTACATGATCATAGAAAGACTGTGTTGTGCCAGACGTACTAATGTGATGCCTACTTGTCCTAAAAATCAGTAATCGAAATCCTCACATATTGCAAAACTAGGATAGTAACCATTATAGCCAATAGGAAAGTAGCCATGGCATCAATAACCAGACTGGCCTAAGGAGAACTGGATTATTTGTTCCTGTTTCTTACAGTTCATTTCATTTGTAGATGAAGAGCTAGTTATTTTTATCAATGTTAAATTGAAATGATCAAACAGTATACGTAGTTAATTTTATTGCTAATTCTTAGTGAATAATATAGAGTCATTAGAAGTATAGTGTAGACTTAAGAGGGGACCGGAAACCTAATCTTAAACAGGAATTAAGTTATGTGTAAAAAGAGGAGATACTTACGAAGTTTTTAATGATCGACTCCGGGTGATGATCAACGCATATACGGTTTCATACAAACACTTTTTCTTTTACACTATTTACATTATTCGGACTATTGTCCTTATCTTTGTCGCCATATTTATGACAACGTTTCGGCTGTTGTACACTCCGGCCTTCTTCAGGTGGTTGGAATGTCGAACTGAACCATTTATTTCGCACATTGGGGTACACTGTTCTAGTTCCAAGTGCCATGTATAATAGATGTCAATTGTCAGTTATCTCATGTTAATTTCCCTCTGAAAGTTCTCCACTGCCTTAACCGGTTTTTGAACTCACACACTTTGGGTCCTGTCACTGGATCTAACTAACACCTTTATACATTGTGCTTTGTCATAAATATGCGACAAAGATGAGGACAATAGTCCGAATAATGTAAATAGTGTACATAATACCTCATCTCAGAAATATTGACAGATACTGAAGGGCCGAAACGTTGTAATAAATATGGCGACAAAGATGAGGACAATAGTCCGAATAATGTAAATAGTGTACATAATACCTCATCTCAGAAATATAGACAGATACTTTTTGTTTTTTAAATCCTCTTACTGCAAGCAAGGCAATGGATTCAGTAAAACACAAGGGATTTACGCGGTGAAAAAATAGAAAAAGCAATTGAGAGAGGACAATAAAAGAACAGGAATGAAAACAGAAGATAACGATTGACATTACATTTAAATTTTTGAAGATCAAAGTTAACTGGGAAGCAAGAAGCTGGAAGTTTTTCATAAGCGGCAAGTACGAGAACAAACTGTTACCATGGAACTTACAGCTAAGTCTCGCCATTTTAACTATAAAGTAAGACCTTGCCACCAAATCTAACATCATGATTTTCTATCTTTTCAGATTCTTCAACTTAACATTGATCACTAAACCGTTGCTTTCTCCTGTTTTTCTTCCCGATTTTGTTTTCTTTTTATCTATTTCGCTTCTTTAATTGTAGACTTTACGGGGGTTTCTAT
>OZ038492.1:110793014-110890514 GCA_964036315.1 Acanthosepion esculentum
TTCCACTTCTACTGCGTTCTTCCTTAAACACTGACACCCTCCCTTTGTTCGCCATTCCTCTCTCGCACACTCTCTCTCTCTCTTTCTGTCATTTTAACTCTCTCTCTCTCTCTCTCTCTCTCTTTCCCTCGCGACCACATCCTTCCTCGCTTTATATTAGTAATCGCATCATTAAGCTCGTTCTCGCTCGCAAGCAATCCCCCCCCAATTAATTATGTATCTGTTAACGAACCATAGCAATTCGTATCATTAGTTTCGATTCCAGCCGCCCATTTTGCTCCAAACCATCACCATCACCTCCACCGCCCTCCACCCCACCTAGAACAAGGTTACTTCTCTAGCTTTACTGTTAACTTTAGAAATATCACTACCACTATCATAATCAACACATCAACAGCATTGTTAACGCATCATCATCGATAACACATTAAAAGCATTGTTAAAGCAAGCATCATCGTCCAAACATTACCAGCAGTGTTAAAGGAAGCATCATCATCATTAACAGATTTACAAGTATTATTAAAACAATCATCATCAAATCAGCATTGTTAAAGTATGATCATCGACACATTAAAAGCATTATTACAGCAAGCATCAGCAGCAGCAAATTACCAACATTGTTAGGGCAATCATCATCATCATCATATTACCAGTATTGATAAAGTAAACATCATCATCATCATCCTAATACCCTTCTCACCTCCGTCTTTTCATATGCATCAACAACACCAGCATAACCAAAATGTATCACAGTCACTTTGTTCTTGCATACTTGTCTTGGAAATTGAATTCAAATAAAGCACACAAAATCGTCTTGAACTTCTTAGTATATCCAGTGTAATACTAAAGCCAATAAAACCGACGTTGGGACTTTCACTAGGCAGGTTTGAATTCTAAGATTTCTGGTCAAATTTGCTTATCATATCTCGTAGTTGTCTTTGGGCAAGATATACTGCTTGTCAACTTGTGAGAAAAGATTTACGATTTCAAACTTAATTCTTTTTTGAAAATATGAGATTAAAGACAATGAAAATCTTCGTAATTACTCAGATAAACACACCTGTTAAATAGTTACATTGGCATTAAATGTGATTTTTTTTTCATTTTACTTCGCAACATTAAATTACAATCAAACCTTTGCAGCATTTGTTCAAGACTATGATAGCCTCTATTTGTTAAGACCTGAAAACATCAGATCGGTAAGTCAATAATGGCGCAGCAAACGAGGAAAAAAGTCTTAATTTTGCACAACAGATATTTTCTGTTTATAATTCAATGGTGAATGTTAATCACTTAGAACATTATGCACCTAATAACGAGCTTTCAGGCTATATACTTATTGATCCAGCCTTCTCGAAAGATTTCAAATTATATTCTCCTTTTCGTCCTGTCGTGTGTTTAGTCATTGTTTAAATTTTATTAGAATTTTATGAAAGGCAACTTCAATCAATAATTTTTTTCTTTCAATTTTCTTTTTGAAAGTAAATTGTTTGTGACGATAAAAAATATTAAATATTCCCATAAATCTATCTTCGTGGAGATTAGTCCAGCGATTTTCAAAAGCCTAAAAATATCACGATTGCGTGTAGTTTTAATAAAACTCGCTGTTAGGTTCTAAGCCTTACAAAAATAACATCAATGTTTCCCCAAATGTAGTTCGGAATATTCAACTCTTTTTTTTTCATTTTCTTTTTCTTTTAATGATACAACAATATTGAAGCGACCCTCGTATTTCAAGATACTTACAAACACCTTCCAATATGATATATATATATATATATATATATATATATATATATATATATATATATATATATATATATATATATATATATATATATATAAACGGATCAGATGCTGGTTTCTCCTGCAAAGGGGGATGAAAGTTCGAATATTGCGGGATGGCACATTTTCTCAGGTTTTCTCGAGTATGCAGGCAATAGAAGAAATATATAATATTTAAAATAGACGTAGCGTCTACATTATTTACATTATTCGGACTATTGTCCTCATCTTTGTCGCCATGTTTATCACAACGTTTCGGCCGTTGTACGCTCCGGCCTTCTTCAGGTGGTTGGAATGTCGAACTGAACCCTTTATTTCGCTCACTGGGGTAGATTGTTCTAGTTCCACGTGCCATGTTTAATGGATGTCAGTTATCAGTTATCTCATGTTAATTTCCCTCTGAAAGTTAACCACTGCCTTAACCGGGTATCGAACTCACACTCTTTGGGTCCTGTCACTGGATCTAACTAACGCCTTTATCCGAGGACACATGGACAGTGGATAAAGGCGTTAGTTACATCCTGTGACAGGACCCAAAGAGTGTGAGTTCAATACCTGGTTCAGGCAGTGGAGAAATTTCAGAGGGAAATTAACAGGAGATAACTGATAACCGACATCCATTAAACATAGCACGTGGAAGTAGAACAGTCTAACCCAGTGAGCGAAATAAAGGGTTCAGTTCGACATTCCAACCACCTGATGAAGGCCGGAGCGTACAACGGCCGAAACGTTGTGATAAACATGGCGACAAAGATGAGGACAATAGTCCCAATAATGTAAATAATAATGCAACCTTCAAGTACCTTCAAGACTTCTTCCCTAAGCTGCCTGTGGCAAAAGTCAAAGCTGATGTCTTCGTTAGATCACAAAGATTTTAGAATGCAAGGGATTGCCCAAGAGCTCACTACGACGGGGAAAACGGCGTGGAACAGCGGAGCAAAGAACTTCCGCCAAGACTTTGAACGGCGTTACCAAGGATCGTATAACGAAAACATCATGGGAGACTATATGGGGGCGCGGGTTGATTCGTGAAAGTAATTTACTGAATAAGCGTAAATCGCGAAAACCTATTAACTTCTAAGTTTTTTTGTGGTCTTTCTTGTGTAATCCTAGAATAAATAAATTCTACTTTTGAGTCATATGTTATTTTGTTTCTTGTTTGCGTGAACAAGAATGTCCACATTCGCCAGTTTTCCCAATGGGAAATTTCCGAAATGTCATTATCCTTGACTTGAGAGCAAAGTTTGAAGGATATATTAGCCATTTTTCATACTTTCTACGCGGAAGCAAATAAGAAATAATCATTGATAACCAAAGACATACATTTGTATTAATCTTATTTGGACAGCAAAACCGCTTTTATATGTCTCATACGAACACAAGAAAAATTGAAGACGTAATCGCAGTACCTTGTCAGTCGTTTTAACGAAACTTGTATAAAGGAAGGGTTGCTGCACAATTGTTCAACGGAGATCTGGAAATCGAACTTTATCTTTTTTTTTTCCATTTATTGAAGATGTTGTACATTGTCAAAATTGAGGATAAACTGTCCAGAGTCATGTGTTTTTTTTTCTTCAAGTACTCCCGTCTGTCTTCGTCATTATCAAGAACCGGGTGTTGCCACTGTAGTTACTTAAATTTTATCTTTTACTTTAAAAAAAAAAATCTCATTTTAAGGTGTTTTGTGAATGCAGTGTGGTCCAAAATTATTTTTCTTGTGTATATATATATATATATATATATATATATATATATATATATATATATATGTATATATATGTATATATATATATATATATATATATATATATATATATATATATATTAAGCTTAGCTTACTTGTGACACAAGGCCGAGATTAAGGAGCACCCAGTGAGGATCAAACTCACTACCATAATTGATCTACCGAGACAGAGCTCCAATTGGTTGCTTGTTTTTTTTTTGGGGGGGGGGTGTTTTGTCCGTGTGTTTTTGTGTGTGTGTGTGTGTGTGTGTGTGTGTGTGTGTGTGTGTGTGTGTGTGTGTGTGTGTGTGTTTTTGTGTGTGTGTGTGTGTTTTTGTGTGTGTGTGTGTGTGTGTGTGTGTGTGTGTGTGTGTGTGTGTGTGTGTGTGTGTGTGTGTGTGTGTGTTTTATTATTGTTGTTCTTTAGCGTCAAGGATTATTTAATGCCGAAATCTTAATATTTCGTGCACAATTTTTTTTTTTTTTTTTAGATACTAATGGTTTTAGTGATACAAGTCTTACTAATTAACTCTTACCTGGGGGAATTCATACCTGACCCCAGTGTATTTGCGTGTAAATGAATATAACGAACCCAACTAGAATTGAATCTCTGTTCTCCGAGCCATTATCCGTTACACCACCTGCATATCGAAGCTTATAGCACCTGGTATTGCCAAGCGGTCACCCTTCTAAGTACTGACCCGTCTTGACGTTGCTTAAAACTTCGGTGATGGTACGGGAACTACTGATGCGACGTGGTATGGCCGTAAACTCCTCGGGACCAAAATCGATGGATCCTTTTGCTAATTGTCTCACCTTTTACGATGTCTACTCGATAAAAAATGTAGCCCGTTCACCAGAAATCTGTCCTTTCAACACTACCTCCTCTTGCTCTAATAATAGTAGTTGAAATGTGAAATCATTAAACCCCTGTTTTTTGGGGGGAGGGCGTTTTGGGGGGGTAGTTTCAAAAAATTATTTTTATCTTATGTGCCTTTGGTAAATCCTGGGTCTCTAATAATTTTGCCCACCCTGCTTATTAATTCTCTTATTGCAACTTGTCAGCTTATTTTCGTTGAAATAAACTAAATTCTTGATTAATCCTATTCCTTACTCACTTTTCCAACCCTCCTTATTCCATCTCCACTAATTTTATTGAAGATCCGAGTCTATTTCTGCTTCATACCGCCAGGTTTCAAATCGTACCCTGAAAATTTGACTTTTTCTTATCATATCTCTTTAATATATATCTCTGTTTATATCAGTCTGTGTAAGCGTGTTAGTTCCTGAGGGACTACCTTTGTCGACAATTGGAAATTTTATTCGCATAATTGACTAAATGACCAGAAGAAACGGCTGCTACCTAATTGTATATGTTAAAACTCTGCCTGGACATTCAGGTTTCATTATTAAATGGAGCGTTTGTATTTATTTACGATTGAGCCTATGCGATTATATGTATCCGTATGCAAATTCCATCTATTTATGTCCAAGTCTTAGTGAGCGTATGTATGTATGTAAGCATGCATGGTCAGACAGACGTCCTCTTTAGCATTTAAGAGTTGTCATGGTGGCAATCAGTAATCCGTTACTCTGAGCAACCGTATTCTTCTTTTTCAAGCTCTTTCAGCTAACTGACTCATCGCATCTTCACGACCACTAACATTTTTATTTTCTTCTTGCCATTGTCCTCGTCGTCGTCGTCGTCATCGTCGTCGTCGTCGTCGTCGTCATCGTCATTACGGTTTAAGCAGTGGACGTCGTTATCGCAAAGCGCTTATCTCTATGCTTCAATTACTAACATATCTTTCTTCACTTCCTTCGTTTCCTCACATCAAATTATCCTGATATCATAAATTGCCCAATAGTGTCACGACCGTCATTATCAGAGACACCATCACAGGCGCCACCGTCGCCTGCCATGTGTCGTTCTGTTGAAGATCGATGCTGGAGGTTGGTCAGTTGGTGATGGCTCGTGATCGTCTCATTGCTGCGTGGATGATCAAGTCAGCATGCGATTCCGCACGTGAGTTATGCTGCCAACATTTTACGCTTCCCGTTTGGTTGCAACTCCATGTTTATGTCTCTGTGTGTTGTCTCCAATTTTACTCAATGCATGTAAGGCTCGAGAACCACTTAAGGTAGAGGAATACTGTTAAAATGATTATGATGGATCGGATGTAATACTAATAAATGTAAAGCTTGCGGAAAGTGAAAATTATGAAGATAAAAAAAGAACTGATAACGATTGACTCTTAACTTGAAGTAAGTTATGACTGGAAAGCACCCACACAGGAGCCTGTTCGACAAAATAACAGTTCCTGGGGAAAAGCTTCTTTCAATTTTTTTTTCTTACCTTTGAAATGCGGAGGAAATTAGGTTGATTCAACTCCGTGTACGTAGTATGGTGACCTAGCAGTAAAGGTTTGAACTGATGAAATAAAAAAATAAAATTCATCCAAATATTTGACATGGATATAAGCATAAAGTAATAATTAAAAGAAAGAAAAAATGAAAGGACGTAGAAAAAAGAAATATGAATAAAGGATTGTAGACATCAGGAAAGCATTCTCTCGGGAGTCTGTTCTACAAAGTATTGGTTCTTGAGAAGCTGTCTGAATGGAACTTCTTTCTTACAAATGGAATACGAATGGCGGGAGGTTTATTTGATATGTGCATATGGCATGGTAGGTCCTAGCTGTAAAGGTCTGAACTGGTGAACCTTAAGGAATGTAGCTCCTCTGAACATTTTCCATGGAAATAGCAATAGATTAGCTATAGGCTTTGGACATTACGTCTATAGCAAAAGAGGCAGCAGAATCAATAATTTCTTCCCCAGTACAAAGCCACGAAAACAATCAAGGCTAGAAAGTTAGAATTGATTAGTTCCATCCTAGATATGACAGCAATACGCCATTTTAGGTTTTAATCTGACTCTTATAAACCAGGAAATAAGGTGTGAGGTACTTCCTGGAATGATATGATTCGACAATGTTTCCAACATCTTCAGCAATGAATCCTAGATATAGGTACCACTTGAGGTTTGGAATGAATCTGAGGGCAAATAGACGTCCCACTATGCTCCTGAACCGGTTCACTTAGCTGAACAGTCACAAAAGCACGGCCATGTATCGAACACATGCTTACAAACATTGATTCGCGAACGCTAACATAGCTTGAAAGAAATCTAAAACAATGATGTATGTATGAATTATTAATCTCACTCTATTAGCAATAATTTCAGAAACAAATTTGCTCACAATCGTTGTTGTATAGTCATCTGTATATAACTCCATGTACATGTGTGTGCAGGTCAAAATGGGTTCGCTTCACTGTAATAAAATCGCCTCGGCAAAATGCGTCCGCTTTAAAAGTCGCCCGCTTTAGTGTATCAACAGCAACATGCGTCTGTTATAATGTGATCTATGCTTTTATGGGAAAATGAGCCCGTTTCAATACACCAACCCCGACGGCAAAGTGAGCCCGTTTCAATATACCAACCCCGACGGCAAAATGAGCCCGTTTCAATACACCAACCTCGACGGCAAAATGAGCCCGTTTCAATACACCAACCCCGACGGCAAAATGAGCCCGTTCCAATACACCAACCCTAACAGCAAAATGAGTCCGTTTCAATATACCAACCCCGACGGCAAAGTGAGCCCGTTTCAATATACCAACCCCGACGGCAAAATGAGCCCGTTTCAATACACCAACCCCGACGGCAAAATAAGACCGTTTCAATATACCAACCCGACGGCAAAATGAGCCCGTTTCAATACACCAACCCCGACGGCAAAATGAGCCCGTTTCAATACACCAACCCCGACAGCAAAATGAGCCCGTTTCAAAATACCAACCCCGACGGCAAAATGAGCCCGTTTCAATACACCAACCCCGACGGCAAAATAAATCCGTTTCAATATACCAACCCCGACGGCAAAATGAGCCCGTTTCAATAAACCAACGCCGACGGCAAAATGAGCCCGTTTCAATACACCAACCCCGACGTCAAAATGAGCCCGTTTCGATACACCAACGCCGACGGCAAAACGAGCCCGTTTCAATACACCAAACCCGACGGCAAAATGAGCCCGTTTCAATACACCAACCCCGACGTCAAAATGAGTCCGTTTCAATACACCAACCCCGACGGCAAAATGAGCCCGTTTCGGTATACCAACCCCGACGGCAAAATGAGCCCGTTTCAATACACCAACCCCGACGGCAAAAGGAACCCGATTCAATACATCAACCCCGGCGGCAAAATGAGCCCGTTTCAATACACCAACCCCGACGGCAAAATGCGCCCGTTTCAATACATCAACCCAGACGGCAAAACGAGCCCGTTTCAATACAACTTTCACTTTTGACTCCAAATAAATCACCCATGATAGCGAGTTGGAGTATATCATTCTTAATATAAATCATTTATATTTACCATTTTGAGGTCCGAGTCTCAAAGATATCAACGTCTTGTCTGTAGCTTTATCAGTGACTAAAAACTGGTGACTGAACTAATTTCATCTCGAGGGTTATTTGCAGTTCAAGCCCCGCGCTCAGTTTCTAATAAAAAAATCCCGAATAGTTCCATTCAGGTGTAAATCTACACGCTTATTTCGAAAATAACTAAGAAATTTTGATAAAATCTACCGTTTTGGAGTTATCGACAATAAAAGTTCTGACTCATTCGCGTCGCGGTGGGTAAAGTTGAAATTAATTCTGCACCCTCCATAAAACAGATAATCTTCACTGGTATTTATTAACTTACATAATTTTAAATAAATGTTGAAATTGTTTCGTAAATTTTTTTAACGTAATCCATTTTCTAGCATTAGTAAGCAACCAAACAACTTTTTCCCGAATATTAGAATACTAATATAGAAAAACATACTAATTAGAAATTATATCTGGGAAAGATTGACTAGTTTTATCCCATTAAAGTTGTTACAATTAGTGTAAAAAAAAAATTGTCCTCGCAAAACAAAATTGCTTGGTCTAAGAAGTTTGATTCACTCTATCGTGCTAAACAATATTTCTCATCGGAATCCATCTTACACATTTATAAATCTACCATTCGTCCGTGCATTGAATATTCTTGCCATATCTGGTCTGGTGCTTCGGCTGTCTCTCTCGAGATTCTCGATAAAATTCAAAGAACGGTCTGTAATGTTATCCATCCTGACCGGGCATCTCGGCATCAGTCACTTTCCCATCGCCGTTACGTGGCTTCCCTCTGTCTTTTTTATAAATATTTCTACGGCAATTCTTCTAATGGGTTCTTATCCTGAACTGAAGCGTACTAATAGATTGGCGACTAGGTCTCACCGTTTTACTGTTGAAATAGCTAGATATAACCGTAAGTTCTATTCTAATTTTTTTCTCGCACTTCTCAACTGTAAAACTCTTTCGGTTCTTGCTTCCCTGTCACCTAAAATATTCAGAAAATTTAAATGCAACGTCAATCACCATCTCCTGTTCTTTTATTGACCTTTCTCTTCACTAAAGTCTTCTCATTCTCTTAATTCCACTCCCAGTAATTGCTTGCGTCTTAGTGGCATTATCGCCTTTCTTGGCGTGAGATAATTAAAAATAAATAAATAAAATCAGTAAAAATTAAATGGTTTATTAATTTAGTGCTTGAAAACACTCATTTTAAGAAACATTTAACTTTACTTTCCATTAAATCCTTGAATATAGCTCTCCATTAAATTTACTTTCCATTAAATCCTTGAATATAGCTCTCCATTAAATTTACTTTCCATTAAATCCTTGAATATAGCTCTCCATTAAATTTACTTTCCATTAAATCCTTGAATATAGCTCTCCATTAAATTTACTTTCCATTAAATCCTTGAATATAGCTCTCCATTAAATTTACTTTCCATTAAATCCTTGAATATAGCTCTCCATTAAATTTAATCTCCATTAAATCCTTGAATATAGCTCTCCATTAAATTTAATCTCCATTAAATCAATTTCTGCATGTAAAATAGCGTCAGAATTATATTTAATGCTGTTTGATAGTCAGATTTGGGACCGTTTTTTACGACAGTGTCACAAAGACTGTAACACGGCATTTCGACTCCCATTTGTCTGTCTGTTCTTACATTTTCATGGCTGATATGATTTGCTGTAAGACATTCATACAGCAAATGTAACTTAAATTTTAGCTTACATTTACTTCAAGACAACTCACGTTATTTTAGAAATTACTGCTATCAGGTTTAAACGTAGAACCACGAAGTTCTTATCAGGATGTTTAAACATAACGTTGTTTAAGTATTACCAATAATCGAAAGAAAAATATGCTCTTTATTTATCTAAATTCATAGTATAAGGAAAATTTTACTGGGATTTACAAAAAACATTGTTATTTATACACGTCCACACTTGTGCAAATTAATTATACAAGAAGATGTGGGGGGCCATGATCATCTACACCCTTGTGAAAATTAACTGAAACAAAACGAATGATTCTGTTGTTATTTACTTTTTTCGTATTTTTCAAATGAAACATATTAGTACATTCATGTATGTCCATTCCACGAAGTCGTTCCTTGCGGACTGACCACAGATTCTCGATTGGATTTAAATCAGGAGTTTCATGGCCAGTCTATAGGACTTTTGTTTCCTCACTAGTAAGGCTTGCCAGTGTGTTCGTGCGACATTACAATTTTCGTACGCTTCCTTGGAGTAACGTCTATTGCAGACAATGACCGTTGGACAACAAATCGACAGTCGAGACAATAATGACTGGGCGGGATAAAAATCTGATGCAATCACGGATGACGCAATATTTTTCAAGGTCAAACAAATTTCATCATACACCCCGAAAATAGATTCATATTACTGCATACCACTGCAAATGACCTAATCTGAGGGGAAAAAATTGATTACACACTGTCACTCCAGTGGGTCTAAAACTGACCGTATAGTGAAAGACAGGAAATTAAAGCGGTTGTTTCAATTAATTTGCAAATGGTGTACATTTGCGCTCACAATCAAGATATACTCGTAGGTGTCTAATAAACGAAGATGACATTTTTTTAGAAAGTATTCACTGCCCCTTTTCCCGAGTTTATTAATATGACACTGTTTGTTAATTTCGGACTTTTTAACCCTTTCAAAAATTATCTGACATCCACTTCTATTAAAGAGAAGTTCCGATTTCGCAGATTATCATAAACCTCGACACAAATTGTTTTTCTTTCTTATCCATGAATCTATTTGACTTGTTACGAAAGACATTTAATTAGAGAAAAATCTTTTTCAAAAAAAAATATCCCCCATTTCTAAGGTATACACTTAAGCATATGGTCTTCCGTGGTGAAAATAGTTCAGAAAAATGACCTTGAACCTTTTTAGCAGTGCGGCCCGTCTTCTGATGAGCTAGAGGTCACACCTCGAAAAAGGTTGCCCATGCCTTAATCATGCCTTAATCATGCCTTAACCATGCCTTTTTCTTTTTCTTTTTCTTCTTTTTTTGTATTCATGACAAAGAAAAATTCATATAAAATACGTGAATGAGGTTGTTTTTCTATTTTGGGGGAATTATTTTGGTTTTTTTTAAGAGAGCAGATATGTTACTTAGATCGCCTCTACATATTTTGGTTCGTTGACGGCTGGTCACCAAACGATGAACAATTCTGTATATGGATATTTTGTTGCATTAGTTTAGTTTTGATGTCTCACTGTCGATTCAGTCAAATCAATGATTGAATCCGGACAACATTTGATCCGGACAACATCTGATCCGGACAACATTTGATCCGGCCCGTCTTTCTCAAGCGTTTAGTCTCACGACATTGTACTTTAGTCTTGTTCGCTTTTAGATCAAGTCACACTACGACAGATCAGGTAAGATCAAAAACCAAGTTAGATCAAAAAGTAGTATATCTATATTCAAAAAGCCGACATAGTTCCAACAGAAGCAACCAAGGTAGCGTAAATAGCATTCACGGCGGATATGTTAGCTCTCATGTTGGATTTTATAAGAACACAATAAAAGACGAACAAAAGAAAAGAGAATATAGCATTAATACACTTTGTGTCTTATATACCGATGGCGAGAATAGTTGCTCAAGACAAACACCTAAACTATTATTTAAAACTTATAACTGACATAATAATTCCAGTATTAATTACATATGATTATGTTGGGTTAACTTTGTTTTTCTCTTCTTCGTTTAGTATGCACCGCGTTAGCGGCTAGTCAATGAAGCCAGTCTGTACAGCTTTAAGGGAGTGCCACGAAGATGCTTTCCTGACAATTGGATAAAACAAAACCTTTTGCATCATAATATGCCGTACTTGTGAGTAAATATTGCTTCTATTTTTTTAATATCCGTGAGCTTTGCTTTTCAGAGTTAGGGAGAAGGCATATGAGATTTCTACATTTTTAGCATGTTCTCTTTCTAGAAAATAAAATCTTCATTTACGTTGTTCCGAGTTCTCGCTGTTTTGTTTCGCTTTTATTTCTTTATTTTAAATGTTTGGATAAATATCTGTTGTTGGCGAGAGAGGTTGCACACATCTATTTGATAAACTTATCAATTATAAAGGATTACATTAAAATTCCAGATTAAAATGACGATATATAAATATGTATGACTTATCCGCTAGTTTCTTTTGTTTGTAAAACAAAGAAAAACATGTTCACCCTGTATAAGGCGCAAAAGCCTTTCGAGGTAGAGGGTTACAGAGTAAGCGACACATTTTATGGGGATATGTGGGAAAGATAACATTTAACCCTAGACTTGAACAGGTTAATATAGTGATTGGGGAAGCATCCTCTTGGGAGACAGTTCTACAAAGAAGCGGTTCGTGGGTAGAATCTGCTTAATTGAAACTTAGATATCATCAATGAAATACGATGGAAGTGAGGGTGATTCGCTACAATATGTGCGGCATGGCAGGTCTTAGCCGTGAAATTTAGAACTGCTGGAACTTAGGAATGTATTTCGTCTGAACGCTTTCCATAGAAATAGTGATATAGCAGCGAGAGACTTGCGATGTTTGTTTGGAGAAATGAATGGATAATAATTCGTCACGGACGAGAATATGCTTTGGGGGTCTATCGAAATTAGAAAAGTGAAGACTGGGCAACTCCTGATCATATATGGCAGCAGTAATCCATCTGCGATCTGATCTGGCTCATGTAAAGGCAGAGGATAGCGAAGATGCTATCCAGACTGGAGAGTGAGAAGTGGGTACCTCCCGCCCAAATATGACAACAGTACTCCATTTGGGGCCTGATTTGGCTCCTGTGAAGGTAGAAGATAGCAGGAGGAGTCAAGTACTTAGAGGAGCGGTACAGGGAATCGACTATTTTTTCTCCAACATCTTTATTGATGGATCGTATGTACGAGTTCCACTTGAGGTCTGGATTGAGAGTTCCACTTGATGTCTGGATTGAGAGTTCCACTTGATGTCTGGATTGAGAGTTCCACTTGAAGTCCGGATTGAGAGTTCCACTTGAGGTCTGGATTGAGAGTTCCACTTGAGGTCTGGATTGAGAGTTCCACTTGATGTCTGGATTGAGAGTTCCACTTGAGGTCAGGATTGAGAGTTCCACTTGATGTCAGGATTGAGAGTTCCACTTGAAGTCTGGATTGAGAGTTCCACTTGAGGTCTGGATTGAGAGTTCCACTTGATGTCTGGATTGAGAGTTCCACTTGAAGTCTGGATTGAGAGTTCCACTTGAGGTCTGGATTGAGAGTTCCACTTGAGGTCAGGATTGAGAGTTCCACTTGAGATCTGGATTGAGAGTTCCACTTGATGTCTGAATTGAGAGTTCCACTTGATGTCTGGATTGAGAGTTCCACTTGATGTCTGGATTGAGAGTTCCACTTGAAGTCTGGATTGAGAGTTCCACTTGAGGTCTGGATTGAGAGTTCCACTTGAGGTCTGGATTGAGAGTTCCACTTGAGGTCTGGATTGAGAGTTCCACTTGAGGTCTGGATTGAGAGTTCCACTTGATGTCTGAATTGAGAGTTCCACTTGATGTCTTGATTGTGAGTTCCACTTGAGGTCTGGATTGAGAGTTCCACTTGAGGTCTGGATTGAGAGTTTCACTTGAGGTCTGGATTGAGTGTTCCACTTGAGGTCTGGATTGAGAGTTCCACTTGAAGGCTGGATTGAGAGTTCCACTTGAGGTCTGGATTGAGAGTTCCACTTGAGGTCTGGATTGAGAGTTCCACTTGAGTTCCCAATAGACGCTCAAGGTACGGGACTACCCTGAGGGAACAGCCATTCACTGCGATCGATGAAAGTTCTCGGTCCGCTTAGTTTTTGAGGCATTGAATGTGACCAGCCCGTTTTCTCCCATCTGAGATGTTACGGTCAGAGGTGAGATCATCTGCAAAGTTCTCGTCATTTACAGTTTTGGAGGTGCACTTATACACCGTTATATCATCTGCATAGATATTCACAAATGATTGGAGTATACTCTTCAGCCGATCATTTATGTAAAGTAGATTGTTTTCTTTAAATATTTTGACTTGTTATACGTGCGTATTATACGAAAGGAAATACAGTATTTTCTCAATGCATGCGTCTAAATACAGGACGAGGCAGAGAGGACGTTTTTGAAATGGCTATTAATCAGCCCCAGCTCTGTTTTCTTTATTTCTAATGTAATTGTATATTTCTTGATACTTTGCTTTGCTTCTGGGAGGCATCTTTCACTATTTCTATGCGTCTTCGTATTTTGGGGTCAATAAAAACTAATTGAAGCTAAAATTAATGATGTCTCGAATTTTTCAAAAACCTCTCTGCCTCGCCCTGTATAAGACAATAGACAAACCGCTTAATGATGAAAAAATATTTATTTTACATAAATATTTTTGAACACAATCTCCTTCCTTGTCAATGCAGGCTTACGGATACATCACATTGAAACACTGGTTCCAAACGATCACCGAAGTTAAGCAACGTCGAACGTGGTCAGTACTTAGATGGGTGACCACTTGGGATATACCAGGTGATTAAAATTTGGATGTGCGGGTGGTGTAATCGATAATGGCTCGGAATTTTTTATCGGAGATCTCTGTTTCAATTTCCGTTGAGTTCGTTATATTCACTTACTAGCAAATACCTTTGGGAAGGGTATCAATCACCCGCTCCTCCACTGGGTTAATTAGTAAAAAATGTATCACTTAACCATTACTATCCAAAAAAAAATTCTTACAGTATAAAAATATTTTCTAACTTTAAATAATATTAGAAAACGAATCAATCAATTGCCAATGCACTTAATTCAGCGATGGATACGTAGCTATATCACAAAGCTCACCGTTTGACGAAAAAATATTTATTTAACGTGCAGGTGTTTTGATTGCTTGTCCAGGACGCTGTTACTGTAATCCACAGGCGCTGATTTAGGAGAGGTTAGGTACAATGGTGTTTTGATTTAGGAGAGGTTAGGTACAATGGTGTTTTGATTTAGGAGAGGTTAGGTACAATGGTGTTTTGATTTAGGAGAGGTTAGGTACAATGGTGTTTTGATTTAGGAGAGGTTAGGTACAATGGTGTTTTGATTTAGGAGAGGTTAGGTACAATGGTGTTTTGATTTAGGAGAGGTTAGGTACAATGGTGTTTTGATTTAGGAGAGGTTAGGTACAATGGTGTTTTGATTTAGGAGAGGTTAGGTACAATGGTGTTTTGATTTAGGAGAGGTTAGGTACAATGGTGTTTTGATTTAGGAGAGGTTAGGTACAATGGTGTTTTGATTTAGGAGAGGTTAGGTACAATGGTGTTTTGATTTAGGAGAGGTTAGGTACAATGGTGTTTTGAAGTTTACAGACTCCTTACATGTCGTTCTAGTACTACCACAAGAAGATAATTCGTCTTATGCTGTGTCGTGGATTTAGGGTTGAACTGCTAGCAAAAATTAAAAAGACAGTTTCTCTGGAAGGAATTATCAACGCCTTTCATTCAGGTGTCCGTATACTTACTCACTGACGCACGCGTTTAACAAATGTATTTCGATGTTCATTCTATACTGAAAGATTCAGTGCTTCTTGCGAAATGGAATGTGTTCAGGGTTTTCAAAAAAAGTTTGATTTTTACAACGGCAGGACACGAGAAAGACCCTCTCCAATAAGCATGGTGATTCAGTTCTTGTAGAAGTAAAGTTCATGTCGAATATGCAGGATGGATGTACTATACGGTGGGCAAAGAGACTATGTGCATACCCAGAATGCATTTGACATAATTGTTTGTTTTTTGTTTTTTCTTTGTCTTAATTAAATTGAAAGCACTACTTATAAATCTTTGAACCACAGTGTACAGATGTCCCTCTTTATTCTCCCGAAAAACAAAAAATGGAACCGGATAACGATTTCATAAATGTCATTTCAACATCTGTCTCTATTTCTGAGATGAGGTATTGTAATTATTTACACTGTTTACATTGTTCGAACTGTTATCCCCATCTTTGTTGTCACATTCACGACCTTTCGGGCGTTGTACGCTCCGGCCTTCTTCAGATGACTGTAATTTCGAACCGAACCCTTTATTTCGTCCACCGGGGTAGATTGTTCTAGTTCCACGTTCCATACCTCTTCCGGGTATCTCTGTTTCAATTATTTCCCTTTAGTACTGTAGAGGACCGTGTGTGTTTGAGTGTTGCTGTATTAGGAACACGTGCTGTTTATTCCTGCTAGAAGGTCCAACTACAAGAACATGGCAGACTCAAGTTGAGTCCAACCGAAGATTTAAAGAAAACAAACAAGACCTAAATACATATATATATATATATATATATATATATATATATATATATATATATATATATATAATCAAATATGTGGATGTAGATCTGACGGTATGATGAAAATGTGGAAAAGACAAAGCAAAATCCGAATATGTGAGTTATAACTGTTATACAAATAAAAATAAAAATAATAAGCAAAACAATTTGACCCAAATAAATAAGCGAACAAGCGATTTCCGGTAAATGGCGGCCATTATAGACTACCAACAATAAGCTATATAAACAAATTTTTACTACGTTAACCAAAAACACCGATCAAAATAAAAGAATAAATAAATATATATATAAGATAAAAAATAAAAATAAAAATAAAAAAACAAACAAAAAAACAAGCAAAATAATTTGACATAAATAAATAAACAAATAAGCGACTTTCGGTAAAAGTAACCGCCAAAATATACTACCCATAATGCACCACTGACCCTTATATAAACAGCCGAGAAAAATAACAGCACTAGTCGCCTGACGATTGCACTAGCATGAAACAGACTGTCGCCTCTAAGTGCTGACTTCCATGTCCACTTTTATATTTATATATATATATATATATATATATATATATATATATATATATATATATATGTGTGTGTGTGTGTGTGTGTGTGTGTGTGTGTGTGTGTAAACAAATATATGTATTAAACAACAAAGACATCGACATTTGTGTTTGTGTGTGAACGTAAAGAGTTTGTATTTTGGTGAATGTTCGTACCTACCTAAGTGTAGGGAGAACGACCCCCTAGTGAACAATTAGGGAATTAAGGAGGAGCTAACTCCGACAGTACCTCAACTCTCCAAGTTTTGTTCACCTCTGATTCTGACTTTTGGGGTCATGTCACCGGATTACTTCAACCAACTACTGGGTCATATGTGCCCATGAATTCCAATTACCTGAATTGTCGTGAATATGACAAATCCGAACAATGTAAATAGTGTAAATAATGCTATTTCAGTCATATATTTATCAGTTTTCATCAGACACATTTTTCCTTTTCCAATCTTCCAGTAATGTGGGGATAGAAGCCAATTATTCAAAAATAATATACATTTATATTCTTTTTATATCAGTGTATACATATATCAGTGTATTGTTTAAATATTAAATAATAGAGCATTATGGGCTATACATAATAAATAGTAAAAATAAACATTACAAAAGTAACATTAGGATTCGAAACGCCTTTCCTGCAAATTCGAACAGGCGTTTTCTTTCTTAAAAAGGCAAACGACCATAAAGATAGATAATAAATAATAAATAAAAATCAGTGATGCGTGTCAAATATATAAAGAAATCATCAAATACGTTATCGACACCACTCGTTGTCCGACTTTGGTTTATCCGATGCCTGCACGATGTTCGAACCTGACAAATACTCAATGTTAATATCATAATATGATAACTATTTGTAATTATATAACTTCACCAAATGAAACTCTTTTAAAAGACAGGCGATGAATACCAATTAACCTAAGGAATAAACAAATAAATATTATTTTAATAAATAAAATATAATAACGATATAATACAATAAAAAAAAAGTAAATTATTACATAATCATCACTTATTTTTCATTAAAATCTCATCACTTTCTTGTATGAAAAAAAAGCGTCCGTTCACTGCGACTTGCCAACATTCCACAAAAAAAATAAATCAATCATCTGGGGGCAAAGTAACGATTAGGTTACACTTTTAACTTTATTCTACTTTTATATGATAAAAATGAAAACAAACGGAGAAGCAAACAAACAAAGAAGGATTTATAAGTGATACATTCATAGATATCACTTCGTATCCCATGGATAGCAAATAACAGCAGTGGTGTATCTAGGGCCATATAGTGATTTTTCCAAGCGGAGCACAAGGCTGAAAGTAATTGTTTCGTAATTGTTTTAGCGAGACAAGCTTGCTAACCATTTTACCTCCTCGAGTTGCCCAATCTAGGGCAATATAAAACTGACTGAACTCTTCATTGTTTTGAATTGAGATTTTCTTGATGGGTTGCCATCTTAAGGTAAGAATTGATCCATTGCTGTTGAGAAGAAAGGGTGGATACATCTCTTTCACAATGTTATTGTATGAAAGTGAACAGAATTCGAACTCTGCATGACGGTTTCGCTTTCCGGGTCGCTAGTCTTTATACTACCTGCATGACCCATAGGAGCTCATACATTCCATTAAACGTACTTCTCTATAAGGAAGTAAAAGCCAAGAAAACAACTCAACAATTTTTATCATTTGAAACAAAAGGCAGAAATTCATTTGATAATTAAATATAAGCCAAATATAAACCAAATTATTTCTGTAATGAATTTGCACGAATTAAATGTAAACCCAAAGCTTTACGCCTACACGGTGACGATTCTTTTACCTTTAATTACAAAAGTCCAGGTGTCTTTTACAAGTTAACAGCTACCACGTTATTCTTTTCTAGTCTCTACTTAACGGTGTTTTCTTTCTGTGATCTCCTCTTCTCTACAAAATGATAATACAATACTCCCTATTATCCGCGGTTTTGTTTTGAAAAGGCTTCATTTACCCGCGGTCAGACTGAAGAATTAATAAGTTTGATTTTTTGTTATAATAATGTTCATTTAGTGCAAGGCTCGAGAGTCACTGCAGGTAGCTTTACTCTTATTTCATAATTATGATAAATGAGTTGTAATATGAGTGAAAGACCAAATGGTGGGAAGTTACGATTATGAGGATAAGGTGGATAGTTGAATGGGAGTAGATAGGTTCGCCTATCATCCAGTTCACTCTCCTCCCTGGTCATTTGAACAGAAACAGAGGTTTATCCTTTGTTTCCTTTTTAGCATTAGGTTTCCGGTTCCTTCTAATGTCTTCTCGTTCTCTTTTACTCCCAGTCTTGTTTAGAGTGAATTGTTTTTAAAAAAATTGGTTGTGTTCAACGAAGCATCTAAAGTGCAAGTATTGATGGCATTTCGAAACAAATGTCACAAGATTTTGGGCCAAACAGAAGCTGTAAACTTCTTTTAGGTGAAAAGATGAAATTTGCTAAGATCCACTGAAAATAGCGTTTAACTAAATATTAATAAAAAAAAATCCATCCCCTTCTTTGGAAATTACTTTATTTACGTTAGGATACGAAACTGAATAGATATGAATATTTCAAGAGTCAGAGAAAAATTTGGGTTTAAAAATACTTTTCAGCTTTGCTTGGTCATCGACGCACTCTGTAGCCGAGACGTTAAAACACGTCAGATCTAATGACGGTTTCTCCTGGGGAAACACATGTTCGAATCCTGTCGGAAAGTGTTAATAATATTTCTTGAATATTCAGGCCGGCACACGAAAATAAATAAATATACTGTTTAATAAATAAATGCAGCGTCTACTCAAATACGAGTATCCAGTAAAATAACTTATATATATATATATATATATATATATATATATATATATATATATATATATATATATGTCATTCACAGACAGTACTGTTTCGCTGTATCACAGCTCCTCAGTGCGACTAGACTTCCGAATGCCTCAAGCCAGGATTGAAACACAACTAATTTGGTGTCAGCCAGAGTTATCTTCACTCAGTAGAGCTACACAACGAAATCTAACGTATTGTTTTTAAAAGTTCGTGTGCACGTTAAAAAAATTTATAACTTTATTTGTATTTGCGATAGAAATAATTTGTAAAATGGATTAGAAAGAAGTAAATCTATATTTTTTAAGGTTTTATTAAAATTTTATTTATGTTTCCACATGTCCTCCATCATTAGCAATACAAAGGGTAATACGATTTTGCAGTTCACGGAAAATATTTGCCAACTGATTTACAGTAATGCCTGAAATCACATCAATTATTTTAGCTATACTTAAAATTAAGTACATTAAACTTTATAACACTTTTTACAGATTATTTCTATCGCAAATACAAATAAAGTTATAAATTTTTTAAAATGCACACGAACTTAATGGACACCCTGTATATATATATATATATATATATATATATATATATATATATATATATATATATATATATATATATATAAACAAAATAATGGTAAAACCAATACAAATCCTCTCAGGTGATCAAAGAAAAAAAATTAATAACCGATAATATACAAACCTAGAGAAAAAACCGATGACGGGAAAAGGAAATATGAACTAAACGCCACCCTAAAATACATTGGTATATGTATAAATTACCATGACCAAATACACTTCCCAGCGTCGCGGTCATATCGCTTGACTATCGAGACACACACACACACACACACACACACACACACACACACACATATATATATATATATATATATATATATATATATATATATATACACACACACGAGTGAGAGAGAGAGAGAAAGAGAGAGAGAGTGAGCTTCAGCACTTCGACTCCAGAGATTCGTAGACTAATTCTGCCGTAAATGTTCAGCCCACTTTTCAGGAGATTTCAACAATTGAGTGCCGATTTTCTATTTTTTTCGTTATCTTCATACAAAGTTTAATGTAATTAATTCATGCCCCAGTTGGAACACTCCTATTATTGGTGTTAGGCTGATTTTTTTTCTGTTTGCGCGTGCCATGTTTATTTTTCCTTTTCTTGTCTCCTTACACACTCTCCTTATTTCTCTTCCTTCTTTTTTTTTTTACTTCTTTTGGTTCTGAGTGTCAAAGGTAACGTAACAATGTCATTTACGGCATCACAGACAGAATCTTTTTTAGGTTCTTTTTTTTTTAGGGTAATTTGTTTTCTCGAATGTTCAGGGTTATTTTGGGAAATATAGCTGTATTTTTTAATCATTTCACCGCAAGCAAGACAATAAACATTATTACGGATAGATAGCAATAAAAAAAAGGTACTAAAAAGACAAGATAACGACTAACATTGCATTTAAATTTTTGGCTGGAAAGCAAGGAGCAAGAAGAGAGTCCCACAAACGAGAAGTGCGAGAAAAGAAATTGTTGGCATCGAAACTACTGTTACATCTAGCCGTTTCAACTGTTAAATTATGAGACCTTGTCGCAAATGTAGTAATGCGCTTAAATTCATCAGGTCTAGGTTCTATAGAGGAAAATTAATCAGAATAGTTGCCATGGAAATATTTATAGAAAAGGCACAGGGAAGCTACATTACAGTAGTGGGAAAATAACCGAAGTTGAGATGCCAATTTATTCAGTTGTCCAACGCAACGCAAAACGACCAACAACATGCTTTAAGACGCATAGCTTCCTCACAAGCGTTTGCTTATTCCAAATACTCACTCATTAAAGAACAGAATATCTTCATTAAAAGTAAGAGATTTATTCCTTAGCATAGAATTAACTTGTTTTCAATCGTAACATATTTTACAAAATGAACTGTTGATACAGAATAGTACACCCCTGAGCTTTTACTTGTGTGGCTGTAAAGTTGTCCAACCTCTGAATAAGTGTATTTTTCTATTTTAAGATAAAGAAACATTTCTTTATATAACAGTTGCTTAATCCGGAAATGAACCAATCGTCATCGAATAAAATTTCCATGTTGATTATTTTTGGGTGTTTTTAAAAATCAGATTCATTTTGGTTGTATCCATCATTGTAAATTTTAAATCGAATCTGATAGAAAAAAATTGATTAAAAAAGTTAAAACAGTTCTGTCTTCAGTCAATCAAAATCGGACATTTATCTTTTGACTACAATTCGTTGTTTGTAACATTAATATTCAGATATACTAATTTTAAGAAATGCGCGACTAGTTGTTTTTAGTTTGTTTTTTTTATATGTAGTATTTGTTATTTTTAACATTTTCATAGAGGCGGTATTCTGGAGAAGCAGCAACCACTTTTATAAGGACTCTCAAAAAGACTTACATTCATTTGCTCTTGAAAAAAAACTTGAATCAAATTGAAATCCTCTTCAACATTTTGTCACTTTATTTCATGTTTTTGACTGAAGACTTCAAATGTATTTAGTAACAACTTCTCTTGGAAATGGAAAACATTTGGCATCGTGTACATTTACATATTTGTAAAACCTGAAATTTACCTATCTGGTATGAAAATCAGTAAGTTTTTTACTTTTTTTTAACCCTTTGTTGTTAGCATGGAGCACTGTCGCGGTGTTAGTACTGGGGGGGATTTCAAACATACTTTTTAAAATATAGATATATCAGTTGATTTTCTTATATATTGTCTTGGGTGTTCTTTCTGGTTACGTACAGAAAAAATGTTTTAGCCGCCAAGGACAGTCATGCTGACATGTTTGCTACATTAGAGGATGATACTCTTGCTTTATCAACAGTGCAAAAGTGTGCAGTTAAATTTAGGAGGGGAAAGGGAGAATTTTGAAGATAACCCAAGGTCTGGATATCCAGTATCTGCCACCACAGAGGAAAACATTGATCGCGTTCATGGCGATGGATGACAAGCGATTGACTATAAATCAAAAGCCAATGCTATTAGCATAAACCGTGAGAAAGTTGAGAATATGCTGCACAAAGAACATGACGGAGGATTCTGCTCAGTGGGTGTTACGTCTTCTGATACCTGATCAAATGCACACCAGGCTGATCCCCTCACGGGAAAATTTGACATTGTTTGAGGCAGATCCAAATGCTTTCCTTGAATGTTCCCTAACCAGGACAAGTTTTGGGTTCATTACTTTGAGCCAAAGAAAATCCATGGAAACACTCTGCTCCAAAGAAGGCCAAGGTCGTTTCAGCTAGAGGGAAGATAATGGCCTCAGTTCTTTGGGATGCAAAAGGCATTGGGTTTATTGACTATCTTCAAAAGGGTCACGCCATCAATGTAGAAATACTCTACCAACTTGCTGAATCAGTTACGAAAGACAAGACCAAACGCCCTGAAAAACTGACGAAAAGGGTTTTGTTTCATGAGGACAACGCTCCAGCACATGCCCTGCTTTGCGTGACTGTGACTTTGAACATGTTGATCATTCTCCCTATTTTCTTGATTTGGTCCCATTTGATTATCATCTGTTCCCCAACTTGAAAAAACACTTGGCCGGGAACTAATATCACAGTGATGATGACGTCATATCCGCTATCGATGACTTTTGGCCAACAGGATAAAAGCTTCTTGGCCAATGGGATCCAAGCACTGAAACAACGACGGAAGAAAGGTGTGGACCACTACGGGGACTATATTGAAAAATAAACCCCATTTGGTCACAGTCCGTGATAATATCTTGGTCTGTCTATTCATATAATGCGCATACTTTATATCTTGTTTCATCGTATAGCGCGCAGTCGTCGGTGGTTTCTTTGTTTAGTTATTCGTTTATATATAAACGTTTCTGCCTTTACCTCTCGTTGGAAAAAAACTATTAGAAGCTGTGCGTGTTTCTTTGAAACAGGGCTATACAAGATAGTGGGAATCCCGAATTAAGACTGTTAAACCACTGCATTGCTTTAAATGCATTAGAAATGCCCTTACCAACCTACAAGAAAAATCATCAGGAAAATTTATGCTTAGAATATTGTTGCGAAATATAGTCAGGCACCCCCTGCTATTCAAGATCCAAAAAAGAATCTGCAATATTACTGGTCCTGATCTGACGTCTCTTCTTCAGTCAGTTTCCTACCACCGTAATGTTGCCTCCCTGTGCCTTTTTTTATAAATACTTTCGTTGGGTTTTTTCGCATTTAAGGATTACTAACATGATTTTGTTTGGCAAATAATTTGGGTTTTTTCATATTGTAAATACACATTGGGGTTAGATTTTAAATTATTTTTTATTCCCCTCCCCCTCCCCACAGACAATGAAATGTACATATATGGCGACTAGTTAGGACCTCAAGAAGATTCTGGTGTATTATGGTGGATGAAGTAAGAATGGGTTGTTTTGGTGTAAGGAATATTGTTGTATGTTTGGGACAGTGTTTGGGGCTAAGTTTAACGTTAAGACAGAACAAGACCGTCCTTTTCCCCATTCCCCATTTAGACCTTGTGTCACATTTCTGTATATAAATGGAATAAATATCGCTCTTCACATACTTTATGAGTTTGAGCGCAGTACTAGACTGGTGTCGAGATCTCATCAATTTACAGTTGAGCTGGCGAGATGTAGCCGTAAATTCTGTGCTAACAGATTCTTTTCTAGCACTTCCCGTTTGTGGATCTCTCTTCCAGTTCCATGCTTTCCAGCCAGCTTTAATCTGCAAAAATTTAAATGTCAATCGCTATCTACTCTCCTCCTGATTACTCTTTCCTCTTCCCAATCATCATTAATGTTTCTGTTCCGAATTCTTCTTCACCCTATAACCTCTTGTGTCTTAGTGGCTTTACTGCCTTGCATGGGGTGAAGCTGATATTTTTAAAAAAGATAAAGATGCCGCATCAGCGACTGAAGCAACGTCACTGTCAGACTGGATTTCGATTTCGAACTTGATGCTTAGCATCCTCGTTCGGTACAACGTTTTATTTCAAGTGACCAAAATGAGTCAATTATTGCAGTCCTCCGAATTTACATTCGACATTATCTCTTCTTATCGAGTCGCTGCACTGCATTCATCTAATGTTACACACGCAGCCTTGCTTGGGTTGTTAAGGTTTCAAGGTCGTTACGTATGAATGAATCTTCAAAATTGAGACAAACTAGATGATGATGATTACAAGTGTGTGATTGCTGGCATTGGAAGTTTTGGGAAAACATCGCTACATTCTACAGCGACTAACAGCTATTCGGAGGCGATTCAGGTGGGACCAGAGGGCCTAGGCATCACTGGAGCCAGGAAGGAAGAATTCTGTAGGGCTGAGAGAGAGAGAGCGCCTGTATTCAACGATGTTAATGTTGTATCAAAGAGACGCTGACTAGAAGCTCTTTTGTTCAGTGGTTCGACCGAATGTACAAATCTGTCTTGACCTGAGCCTCTTTGTCATTCACAGCCGTGGAAGTGATGACAAAGGCCAGTTTCCTATTTGAACTGCTCAAGTTGGGAATGGACTGTCCTTCTGATACAAGGGGCAGCAGCGTCACGAAGCGAGTGGAATTTGGCACTGATTGCCGAGATTTATGCAACTTACTTTCTTCGAGACTAATTTGAAATTGCAGAAGAAAATGCCGTTCAGAGCGGTTCTCACCGCAAGCGCATCTTCAAAATCTTTTATTTGATGGCGCGTCTTGTGATGAAAGTTCAAACAGCTAAAGAACGTTTTCGCCAGGAACGTTTTATCTCTCTTGTGGCCCCAGGGTTTGTCGTCAATTCATAATCGGTTTTCACACCTTTTCCAGTCGAATGAAACTTACGGAGATTCGTTTAAAATTCAGAATCTATTTTGAATGCAGTGCAGAATGGGACTCAGAATGGGACTCAGAATGGGACTCAGAATGGGACTCAGAATGGGACTCAGACGCTGAATTAGAAGAGATTTCTAACGTGATCAAGAAATTTGATTCAAAACTACAAAGAGAATCGGAGATCAGGAACAGAAAAACTGATCTAAAGAATGATGCTCGTGATTTTTTATTATTACATTTTTCGAAATCACTTATTTGACACTTATCTGAACTTGTGCAATGCAGTGTGACTGATACATATTGTATCCATGACTATTAAAGATACAGAAATTACCTGCAATCTTACGAGATATGACAGGTTGATCGGGTTAGAAATGGTTCTAGTAAAAATAAAATGCTTCAGCCCTTCGATTTTGACGAAGTATAGAATGCCTTTCCTTTAAAGCAGCCTTCAAATAAAGCGACCGTAGGCGATATTTGTTAAATTCGATGCTTATGCCGTCCTCTCTTGCACTTATACAAGTCGTCAGTTTAACTCCTGATACTGAAGGTAGCCATGACAAGTTCAGTTATCTCGCTGGACATCATATACAAAGGTTTTGACAGAACTCCTATATTCTGTGCCATTGCTAAAGATACTGGAAGAATAGTCGCTTCCTTGTGTCGCTCCAGAAAATACCAAACTCATACTGCCATAATCTATCTTTACCAGAGTCAGATCGGACAAAGAATGGTGTTGTATATCTGTGCTGGCATTTCCAATTCCTCACTGTCCAGCCATTGACTTCGATAGCGATTACACAACCTTGGGGGTGATGAATTATTTCCCACCCTGAAAACTCTACTCTATCGATATTATGGCAAATGTTCAAACGCGTTTCATTCTTTAGTCACGCCAAATTAGGCTTTCGCCTCAAATACCCACCCCATTACCATGCCCACGGTGGCAAATTACCATGCCCATGGTGGCAAATTACCATGCCCATGGTGGCAAATTATTCCCGTTCGTTTTGTGTCCGTTTGGTAAGGAGTAAGTTCAACTCAACTTCTTCGCTGGTACTTTTAGTTCGTGAAATAGACTCCCGAGAGGATGTTTTCCTGATCACTACAATCTTAGCCTTTCCAAGTTGAGGGTCAGCTGATGACTTCCTCTTCCCTATCTCTTACAACCATCTTACTTATTAAGCCTCTACCTTGAGCTCGTCCTGGGTATGACGATAAACTACATCCGACAGCAAGTTGGGTTTTGGTAGTTTCATGTTAAAGCATGGACCCACCTCTTAACTGCTGTTGTTCCCAGGTCCACCCTGACCCTGGATGGTAGCACCTTTTAGGGCCCCAGCTACAGGCAAATAGTGAAAACACTATGAAGGTATAAAATACCAGCTATATATATATATATATATATATATATATATATATATATATATATATATATATATATATATATATATATATATATATATATATATCAATTATGTAGTTCGTATTCAATTTATATAACGTAAATCATTCATTATTTGTTTTTTGTATGAATGATTTACGTTATATATATATATATATATATATATATATATATATATATATATATATATATATATATATATATATATATATGACCAAGAATACACATATTTATAGCAAAATGACTAACAATTCATTCTATCTGTAGGGATACAATTATGTTCAAAATATTTAGATTTCGTCATTAAATAACTCATGGAGGTGTATATATGCCGCTAAACAAAATCAGTCAAAAATCTACCTTGAGCGGCCCTTGGGCTTTCTATTGGGTGAACTAAAGTATAATCAAATCAGTTTTGTGAGCTAAAATTTTGGAGTGACACTAGTAGCCACTGAAGACGCCGTCCTCGGTGCTATTTCTCACGAAGGAAGGTGTTGGTCTGTGCCACTGAAATCAGCCATGTCTAGATCCTGGTCCAGGAACAGCGACGAAATGTAGATTTGACTTATATGAGTAGAGAATAAACTTTTTTTTCTAAAGAAATTGTACTTATTTGTGAACGCTTATATTATTTGACTTTTTATCAAGGAAAAAAATCTCATGTCAACATTAAAATTTGTTGCAAAACATTATGTTGATTTATTTAAAAGGCAATAATCCATTATGAAATGTCACTAATTTTTATTTCGATGTATTGTCAAATTTTCAAGTTGAATTTTCACATATAAGATAGCATGATCTATTATTCTCATCGAAGTTTGATAGGACGCATCTAACAGGACAATAATAGAATAACTACAAAAATTATATTAGATTTACTATAGATTTAATATTCTAAATGCTAAATATTAGTTCGATAAATATTTCGTAATTTTATATTTTAAAGTTCAACTTCAAGAGTAGAATATTCATTCAAAATTGTTTTAAAATTAATTTGAATTGAAATTTAAAATTAGATATACAAAATTTATTAAAATTTGCCTTCAAAATTTTATGTTTTGAAATTTATAGGTGATTCCTTTTTATTACTTTTGCTAAAACTTCAAAAAATACAAATGGTCGTAAATATAAATTCCTTCTTGGAGAGAAAAAAGTCATTCATAGTAACGTTTTTCATTGGTAATGTTTTGGGGGGGTATTTTGTTTTTGTTTTTTAATTTTACCCATGTTAGAAATGATTCGCGATATCAGATGATTGTTGTATTGCATTGATCAAAACTTTCATTTGTTTTATTAAATAGATTTTCTATTTAACAACCAAAAGACATTTTCAGTCAACCCATTAGATAAGGTAATTCGGTTTCAGTAAAATGTGGCCTTTATATATATTCAACCTAATGAAAATTTATATGTAGTTGTGTTATGGCGAAGCCAGCTAAGGGAGATAACCGTACAGAGTTATCGGCCTTGACCGGGGAGTTTGGGACCTAGAGAGGTCTACAACAATGGCGGGCACATAAACACACGTTCAAATCACGAATTTATTCAATCCTCTCCCATCCGCTGGTTACATGTCGTTATTACGAAAAATAAAGGTTTAAATAATAACAATATCTGATCTTCAACTTGATTATTTCATTATAACAGCAGTTATAACAAGTTGAATATGGACACCGTATCCTCACTTCGATGGGGGGGGGCATGAGCCACTTTAGCCAGCAATGATTACAATATTTGGTCATATATGTCTTCTTATTAGTTATTGTTGTCAATCTCTTATTGTGCCAAATAAGATTTGCTGCAAACCTATAGCGGTGTCCCTCCCAGTTTCCCACCGACCGGACAATGACGACACCACGTGGCGTCTCCATTCTCGTTCGTATCAGTGGACACGAAAAACTGGGAAAAGGCCGTAGCACGAAACGAAAGGTGAAAATAAACGTCACGTCGAACAATGAGGACGGACCCTGTATCGAATATATTTGATTTACTTATTCAGGGTCTCACCCGCTCGATCAGGGTCGGTCGGTAGGTGACAACCAGGGCAATTTCTGCCATGTGGAGCCTAACAGATCCGCTCTTTCTTTCGACTCTTTCTCCTGCGAACCCACTGTCCTCGTTAACGAGCGGTTCAGACCCCCCACCCCAACTCAATTGAAATATAATTAATATAGACCAGTGGACATATATTCACATTGTCAGGTTTTGTTGTCACTCACTACCAAAAGTTTTTATTTATTCATTTCTTTTATTCACTTTCGGTCAAGTGGGTGACTGCATCGGAGACCATACTTCCCAAACATTATCACAGGTCATAAAACACGAAACACTCGAGACCAAGATAAAAATTAAACATCGCCTTCTAGAGTATGAAGGAATTTTTAATCACTTACAACTTTCATTACAAAATATTTTTATAATTGTTCTAAAATTAGTTATTGCTCGTAATTTTTTATTGTGCTTCATATGATCTACGGTAAGAACAAATATCTTCTTTTTGTTAATGTATATTATTTTAATTGATACATTTTAATATGGATTATTGATATTAATTTCTTATTATGTCTAATTTATAAATTAAAGTCAATCATCACTATGTACGTTTGTAAAAAAGAAATTGTCATGACTGTAGAAGAAGCAATTGCAATTCACAGATAATAAAGTGTTATATAGGAATAAAGTGTCGCTGCCGACACTGGAGTTTGATCAAACACAAGTGATTCAATTTCTAATGAGTAGACCACCAGATGTGAAACAAATGTATATAAGGGAATTAGCGTGGAGTCTAATTGATCATTCTGTCTATTCTGTCCTCCATTACTATACGGATCGCTATTTCTACTCTATCCTCTATTACTATACGGATCGCTATTTCTACTCTATCCTCTATTACTATTCGGATCGCTATTTCTATTCTATCCTCTATTACTATTCGGATCGCTATTTCTACTCTATCCTCTATTACTATTCGGATCGCTATTTCTATTCTATCCTCTATTACTATACGGATCGCTATTTCTATTCTATCCTCTATTACTATTCGGATCGCTATTTCTACTCTATCCTCTATTACTATTCGGATCGCTATTTCTACTCTATCCTCTATTACTATTCGGATCGCTATTTCTATTCTATCCTCTATTACTATTCGGATCGCTATTTCTACTCTATCCTCTATTACTATTCGGATCGCTATTTCTACTCTATCCTCTATTACTATTCGGATCGCTATTTCTATTCTATCCTCTATTACTATTCGGATCGCTATTTCTACTCTATCCTCTATTACTATACGGATCGCTATTCACTGTATTATTCACTATACTACTTCCCTCTACTGATCACTTTACGGATTACTATTTGGTATTTAATTTTCAAGATAGTATTATCAAGCAAGTACTATTAGTGCGAGTGTCATTCGAAGGCGTCTGACACCAGTATTGTTCAACGGCGTTACTATAGTTGTATCCGCGATTACAATGTCTCTACTACAACGAGCATTCGTTGCTGTTACAAAAGTGGCAACGAGTATTCGTTGACATCACAAAACAAAGAAAAGTAATATGTGAAAAACGATGATCGCGTATGTCATAAAGGAATATAACGTTAAAAAAGTGAATTCGACAAATTTTATATAAAAGCCCACTTACACAATGATGATTGCCCATATTCTCAATTAATTACAAAGTTTGTCACTATAACTCCATCTGTTACGTTACGTTACGTTACGTTTCATTCAAAAAGGGGGGCAAAATCATAGATGTTTCTCAATCTCAAAGTGAAAAAAGTCCCACGCAATATACATTTCTTTAATGCTATTCAAAAGTCATTTCGGACACGTCGGTTGAGTTCAGGGTATGGCCTTTACTATTAAATCGAAAATAAAATGTTCTATCGAGGGGATGGGTCTCCGCTGCTGCGGTCTGACAGAGATTTTACAACAGAACAAAGCGAAAAAGAAATTACGAACATTTATTATACAGATTAAAATGAGATTGCAACGGCCTAGTCAAAGGTGGAAAAAATAATCATATTCATCTGCCTGTTCATCGCTTTCTCATTGTATCCATAACAAGTGAACTACCGTAGTGCGTCTCTATCTCAATCAGTTGATAACCGTTTTTTTTCTTCAATTCATGTATATCTCAGGCTTAGTTCAAATTTCACTGGATACCAACGATATGCTGCCTACGCTTAGAAATTCATCATATCTATTGATGGGTAAGTTCAATCCTCATTGGAAGCACATGACATTCGGGCTACTTTTAAAAACTCACAATATCTATCGCAGGCATAGTTCAGTCCTCACTGGGCGCCCATGACATTCGGTCTGTTTTTATGACTAATTCTGTTAAACCTGTTCATCTCAGTGTTTTCATCTCTCCATCTCTCTGTCTCTCCCTCTCTCTCTCTCTCTCTCTCTCTCTCTCTCTCTCTCTCTCTCTCTCTCTCCATACATGCACACACACAAGTAAGAAAAAACAGAAGTAGAAAAATAATTTGGTATACACCCCCATACAACCAAATGTTAAAGAACAAATTATGACAAATATTCCTTGCATGAATAATTAAGCCTTTTCCTAGAGAAAGTAGACTAAGTACTATTTTCAATAAAAATACACTAAAATTAAGTTACAGCTGTACTGAAAACTTAGAAAAACTTATTAAGAAACATAACATAATGCTAATATCTTACATGAACGCTTAATCTAAAACCAAAGAAATTTAGACAATATGAAAATAAAAAGAGATGAAGATAAACAAAAATTATGTAACTGTTGAAATCCTCATAACTGTCCTCTACAAAATAAATGTCACACAGAATCATTAGTATACCAATGCAATATCTCATCTATTGAGAATTTCGAAAATATAAAAATCTATATAGGTTGCACAAGCCATGTGTTCAAAAAGAGATTCGTTCAACATCAAACTTCATTTAGGATAAATAAGTACAGAAATCAGACATCCCTTTCAAAATATTTCTGGCACTTGAAAGAATCCAATGAAACACCTACAGAAAAATGGAAATTAATAAGAAAAGCTAGAATATGCACGTCATTAAATGACCCATCTCCTTTGTGCATACATGAGAAACTATATATTACTAAGTTTATAAAAAATAAAAATATACTGAATCAGAGAAATGAAATAGCAATTTTTTTACCGTCAAAAATTTTCCTTAAATAATATTTAAAAATAAAATTAAACAATGGGAGCTGGTAATATACACTGCGTGCCAAATTATTATCGAGATAACTTTTTTCTAATATTTCAAAAACCGTCCAGTCAACTCACACAAAATTGGCAACACTGACCTGCGCAATCACTGAAATTTTCGTACTGATCTGCGCAATGTAAACAAATTGGCGCCATATTTGTTATCAGCACGGTGATTTGAGCGTGCCAAATTATTAGAAAAGTGTAAGAATTTAGTGAAAAGATGGGCTGTAAAAGCAGTTTAAGTGATGCTGAAAAGAAAACTATCACCTCAGAACTCCCAAAACGTAAATCTACCCTAGAAATTTCTAAAATGATAGGGAGGTGTCATCAAACAGTGAAAAAGTTCACCGCCGACCCTACACAAGTACGCAAAAGGGCAGATAAAGGCAAGCCGAGGGTTATTTCACGTCGTCTCATGTCACGACTTAAACGAGAGGCCACAAAGAACCCTAGACTTACCAGTCAAGAGCTTTTCAGTCGCATTGGGGATCCTACTGTGTCTAAAAGTACTCGGTGTCGGTATCTGAGGGAAATAGCAACAACAGTCAAACCTGTATCGAAGCCTCCGTTGACGAGAAATCACATTCAAAATCGATTGAAATGGTCCGAGGACAATATGGAGATTGACTTCTCTAAAGTTTTGTTCACAGACGAAACTCGAGCAACACTTGATGGGCCAGATAGATGGTGCAAAGGCTGGGGAATGAACAGACAGAATCGCTATCAGCGTTTGAGACGCCAACAAGGCGGTGGAGGCATAATGATCTGGGGTGGTATTATTGGAAAAACATTAGTGTGCCCATGGAGAGTACCAGATGGCGTCAAAATGACTGCTGATGCATACATAGCGTTTATGAAGGAGCATCTTGAACCGTGGATGAAAAGGCAAAGAGTTGCCTTCAGAAGGGCCATAGTTTTTATGCAAGATAATGCTCCCTCACATGCTGCTCACAAGACTACTGAATATTTGCAACAGTTAGGCTTCGATGCACCTCGAAAAATGAAGTGGCCAGCAAATTCTCCGGATTTGAACCCAATCGAAAACATTTGGAGCATCATGAAGCGAAGACTGTACGCCAACGGACGACAATTCAGGAGCAACGCTGAGTTGTGGGAAGCAATTCTTGACATATCTCGCGGCATTACAGCAGATGACATCCTACAATTAACAAATTATATAGATCGTCGACTTCTTCAAGTAATTTCAAAATAGGGAAAGCTCATTCCCTATTAATTTGTTTAAAACTGTGCCTTTGTTTGTATCTGTTATTATTTGTCTGATTATCTTATTTATTAGCTTCTTTTGATCATAAACATTCACGTGCAACATTAATAAACGTTTTGTTTGCTCAATTCTGGGAATTTTACTAAACCTTTCTAATAATTTGGCACGCTCAAATCACCGTGCTGATAACAAATATGACGTCAGTTTGTTTACATTGCGCAGATCAGTACGAAAATTTCAGTGATTGCGCTGGTTAGTGTTGCCAACATTATGTGAAGATTTTGTGTGAATTGATCGGACGGTTTTTGTAATATTAGAAAAAAGTTATCTCGATAATAATTTGGCACGCAGTGTACATACTTTTATTTGATATGAAAAAATAATTTTAAATAATTTAAGTAATTCTATTACATTTACTTGTTTTATAAAGAAATATAGTCTATTAGTAATTATGAGTGAAAATATTTTAAAATTGTAGTTAAATAAAACGTATTCTAACCCAAACACCCCTAGAAAGAATCTATAAGTATACAAGTACAAAAAAAATGCCGAAAAACTTTTACCGTTAAAAAAACCCAATCCACATGCATTTAATGGATGTCAGAATTCGTTGAAAAATACACCCCTACCCTCCCTAAACTTAACCTCTTTTTCGAACGTAACTCATAATTGATACAACAATAGTTAATAAAAATGAACACGCTACCGCCCCCGTCTGAATGATTGGATTTCTCTGTGTCCTTGGAAACAGGAAATTATATATTTATATGTGCGTTTAATACTCAGTAAATTTAAAAATAAGTTATGTCAATATTCGCTTGAAGATGAAATGGAACTAATACTTTTAATTTAATTATATAATTAAATTTGAAGTTTTTAGCTTCGGTTTTTGAAACATGGTTATTATTGTGTAGCGAAAAAAACATATTTTAAATCAGTTAATTAATAATATTTACGCTCTGTAAATTTACACTGAGCACTGTTTTGTAAAAATAAAAATAAAAATATCAATAAGAGCACCGGATTATATATCTTACTGTTCTTTCTTTTTATTTATATATATATCCACACACACACACAAACACACACACATATATATATATATATATATATATATATATATATATATATATATATATATATATATATATATGCATACATATATTATTCGGTCTGTTAGTCTCATCTTCATTGCCATATTCGCAACGTTTCGCTCGTTGTACGCTCCGGCATTCTTCAGGTGATTGTGATTTCGAGCCGAGCTTTTTATTTCGTCCACCGGGATAGAGTTTTCTACTTCCACCTGCCATGCCTCTTCCGTCTGTCTCAGTTATTTCCCTTTAACTCAACTCTCCGTGTTTGTTTTTGTTTGTTTGGGGGGTTTCGCAACTCTTTGGGTATAGCCATTGGATATAACCAACGTCTATATCCGAAACGTTGTGAATATGACAATGAAGATGAGAATAACAGTCTTAATAATGTAAATAATCATAATACCTCATCTCGGAGACATATAGACACACACACACACACACACACACACAAGTTTCGTTAAAACGACTGACAAGTTACTAAGGTTAGGTTTTTATTTAATTTTTCTTTAGTCCTTATAATTTTCTTTTATGGACATAAATTATATAAAAATTTGCCAAATATTTTTTATTCCAAATCGCTTCTAAGAAAAGAAAAAAACTAAACAAAAAAAAAGCAAAAAACAAAAACAAAAGCTT
The DNA here is from genome assembly GCA_964036315.1 of Acanthosepion esculentum. Lineage (NCBI taxonomy): Eukaryota > Metazoa > Mollusca > Cephalopoda > Sepiida > Sepiidae > Acanthosepion > Acanthosepion esculentum. The sequence goes on from OZ038492.1 coordinate 110,828,104, forward strand.
ACCAGCAGTTTATATTCCGAAAAAGAGAAAATATTTCTAGAATGATTTAATTTTATTTTTAAGAAATTCGTCTGGGATATTTCGGATAATTCCATCTTGATATTATATTTGTAGTATTGTTGCTAATGTTATTAGTTTAGTTAACCATATTTTGAAAATAAATCTGTATTGACTGCAGCTGTCAGAAATGCGTGACACCATTTGTCTCTGTTCTTTTTAGCTTTCAGACAAATATTAAAGCAATTTGAAGCATTCAAATCGTCTGTGAAACCGCCGCCGGCTAATCATGTCGTATTGGCAGCAAATCCCTGCCAAAATGCATCGTCATCAGCTAAATGAACAGAAAACATATTTAGGCGGTAAAAATGTCAACGGTACTCGTGTCTCCTAGAAGCCTATCTATTTTGCATAGTATATTCCTTATGATTCCTCCAAGCAGTCTTCATTCATTTCGAAATGAAACAAAAAATATTCGCTTAAACAATTTCAGTCTCTAGTAATCTTACATTTTAATGGCCGTTGGAAACCTTACGAATTTTTTTAATCATTTCACCCCAAGCAATGCAATAAAGCCACTAAGAGTTTACAAAGTGTCAAACAATAAGAAAAACGAGAAACATTATTAAGGAGCAAGAACAATAGACGTGTAATCAAGACAGTAGATAACGATTGACATTGCATTTAAATTTTTAAAGATCAAAGTTGGCTGGAAAGCATGGAGACGGGAGAGAGTTCAACACGCGAGAAGTGCGAGAAAAGGAACTGTTAGCATAGAACTTACGGTTACATCCAGCTACTTCAACAGTGAATTAATGAGACCTTTCCGCCAATCTAGTACTTCACTTATATTCATAAAGTCTATGTACCATAGCGAAGAGATCATTCAAACTGTTATAATGAAAGTATTTATAGAATAGGCTCAGAGACGCTGCATTACGATAGTGGAAATGTGACTAAAGCCGAGACGCCAGATCAGCACTAATAATATTGCTGATTCTTCTTTGGATTTTATCAAAAATATACTAAAATATATAGCAGAAGCACTGGACTATATATTCAAGCAAACTTGTTATTAAATGATTTAATAATTATATTGAGTTATTTCTTTTAAAGGGTTATTTATATTTATCGCGAATTTCCAAAGTCTTTTCCCCCCGGAGGTTTCTATTTATCGCCATTGTCACTGCAGCGTTTTCTGTCGACATTCGGTATTTTTCGCCGATAGACATTTTCGCAGTTACTCTTTTGCTGCAGTACGACAGAAGAAAATGAAAGACGGACTGGAGGGTCGTTTTTTTTTTGTTTTGTTTTTCCCAGCCTATCGTTTATGATCGTCGCTACTGAGGGATTTCCAATAAAATAATCCTCTTATTATTAACCCACAGCAAAAAAAGAAACAAAAAGTTTTACTTCTTGCTCAGTCTAAAACGAATAAAGTTCTCAATAACTCTAAATAAATCTTCGTCGTAACTTTTTATAAGTTTTAAAATTCCTAGCAGATCGATATTTGTATTAGATAGCAGAGGTCAGCATACTTTTGGGGGAACAGGCTGGACATACAGTATTTTCAATAGTTGCTGGCCAAGACAGACTCAAAATAAAACCAGAATTGTGTGTAGCCGAGTGGTTAGAACGTTCGCATTCTGACCATGAGACCCGGGTTCGAATCTCACCATGGTCGATTCGTCAGGAAGGAGACTTCTTGATGTTATCGAACCAGGTGCGGCACCTTTCGAAAGTGTCAAGTCACACGTCATCGTGGCTGAGGGCGTGAGCGTGCTGGCCTTTTTCAAATTGTTGATAACGCTAGATAAGACGCTCTTGCCCAGAAACTAAGGTCTGCCCAGTATAGTTACAGGTTGGCTCTGTGAGAATTGAATAAACACAAATGCGCCTGAGCAAGCGTCTGCAATAGGGATTGCATAGCCGCCCTAATATGAGTGGCCAGAGAGAGAGAATGTTATAAAATCACTACAAAAACGTTGTTTCAACACTTCTGGTGTCTTGTCAATTGATGGTGTTGATTTCAAAATAAAGAGTTTTAAAAAAATTCAAAACCACCCCCAATAGGAGAAACATTACGTTATATATATATATATATATATAAGTGATAGAAATTATTAGGAGGATTTGAGATAATCATAATTAAGTAATCCATCGAGTCTAGAAGAAACCTCAACAGAATGCAGAAAGCACTGGACGGCCGTTTCGTCCTATATTTGGTACTCATCAGCAGTGCGCATCCACTACCGAGAATTGAAACCCGGACAGTTGAGTTATCAGGCAAACGTCATACCAACGGGACTCGGTGACGAATGAATTACTTTGTATCTGTGTATGTGTGTATTTGTAAGTGTGTGTTTATGTGTATGTATGTATGTGTATGCATGTATGCCCTATCTGGCGGCATTTAAGCTAGCTCCTGCGAAAGGCTCTTAATTGAACCTTCATCACAATAGGTGGGGAGGAGTAGATGCGATAGGCAACAATAAACTACAGAAGACCTCAAAATTAATCGCTGCATTTAAGTATTTTATTAATATTTAGGCTTACCTTTTAAAAGTTCAACGATAATTCTTCTTACGCCACTTAATTTATAGACAATTTGGTGTACGTAGGTCCTTACTTTCCGTACAAACAATTATTTTTATTTCATGGCTGACTTTCGCTGGATTTCACAATTCATTTCGATTATTCCCAAATTTATTTCCCAATTATAAAAATTGTTTTTGTACAAAGAAATTCATCGTAAAAAATCGCGTCAAAAAATCTCAGTAATGAAAAATTGGGAATCTAAAATTTAAAGATTGCGGGTCTGAATCCTCTCCGGAGAGTTTTTAATTTACTCACAGAGTCGGCCTGATTCCAAAATGGTATGATATGTTGAGCTACGGCCTTTAGGAGTAAAGTTGAATAGAGTGTGACACACTGACATTCGCATTTATTATATAGATATACATAGGTCCATAGATTCGCTAAAAAATGAGCATACACGATGAAAAAATACCCGAAACTTAATAAAAACAAAGTTGTTTTATCTTCAAAATCTTTATTATTATTAAGAGGGAAAATCAAAAGATTTTTAGAACATTCGAAATTTTGGTTACAAATTTTTTTTTTTTCTTGAGTCAGCGGAGGACCTATGATTACTGCAGGAAATTTTAGCGGTGAAAACCCCATTGATTTGGAAATTCTTGCAAAAATCAAGGAATTGTTGGATTTTAATGAAGCTTTCAGGAGTTAGAATTTTCTTTTTTTTTTCTCTTTTTAGAAAATCTTGGTGAAAACATATTACATCTGTTAATCCCAACCAAAAAAATCTTATTTAACTTTATGAAATTTCGAGAAATTTATTTTTGTACCGCTTAATGTTTATACTAGTTTTAAGCAGAAGTCCTTGGGGAATTTAAATTATCAATTCTTTTTTTTTTGCAAAATAGGACCTCCAGTTACCAAAAATTTGCTCTGAATCGTAAAATAAAAAATGCAATAAAACTAAAACATTATTTAATTAGAAAAACTTCATTGTTTTTGTGAATAACATATATTACGAGCACTATTGTCTTAAAAAATCAATGAATAATGAAATTTTACAAGAATTTTAGTTAGAATAATTTATAAAGTTTTAAATCTTTTAAAATTCTTTATTAATTGTACTGTTGAGTTGATATTATTATTAAGTAAAAAAAATTATCGTAAGTAATCATAAATGTAAAAGTATACTACAATTCAGTGACCCACAATATTTTAATAAGAATTTTGAATTTTGTTTTGATGTGTATAAACGTGCGGGTTTTTGTAAATACGGACGTTTATATACTACATTATCAGAAAATAACATCGGTAATTATAATAAATTGAAATCCGAAGTACGTAAATTCAAATAAAACATTACTGAGAATATTTTCCTAAACTTTATAAATCTCTGGGTAGTTAAAAATGATATAAAAAGACGCTTAAGTATTTTCCTCAAGTAATTTTTACAGATATGTTCCCCGTAAAAAAAAAAATAGATAAACTTCTGACTGTCAGTCAAGTTGTCAACCTGCCAAAACCTTAAATAAACACCTGGCGCCGTGTTAAAAATTACATTTCTGTGATAATTTAAACTAAAAGTAATATTTATTTCAAATCAAATTAAACTTTAAATCAGCTAATATTCCTTAAATAGTTTCAGAAAATTATATTTTATTGTTGAAAGAGTTTTTTTAATTACATGGTACTGACAGATTGCTAAAAAAATTAATTGATATTTTGCGATTTCAAAAAAGAAAAAAATCATTCTAGTTAATTTAAATTAGTTTTGAAATACAGCAAAGTATTTTGCTGATTGGAAATATTAAATTTAATCTATTAGCTTGAAATTAAAACTAAAATAAAAGTTTCAAGAAAGATTAGGTACCCCCAAAGAAATGCGATACCTAAGGTTTAAAATGATTTTTCAAAAAGAAAAATCTTTATTGAAGCTTTTATTTTAGTTTAAATTTCAAGCTAATAGAGTAAATTCAATATTTCCAATAAGCAATATATATATATATATATATATATATATATTTCATATAGACAAAAACAGTTTACCCACTACAAAGATGCAACTTCGTTCCAAAATGGAAAACAGAATTGTTCATAACCATTTTGTTTCTCACCAGTCGAGGTGCAACTAAATGCACCGAAGCGAAGTAGCATCTTTGTAGTGAGTAAATTGTTTTTGTCTATATGAAAAAGTTATAATAAATAATTGTTGCTCTACTATCGGTATTGACCCCTATTTTGAATTAATGCTGTGAACGTTAGAATTTTTATATATTTCGTTCTCATTACATTCGGATACACACACACACACACACACACACACACACACACACACACACACACACACATACACACACACACTGACGAGTGGGCGGAGTGGTTGCTGGAGAATCTACGAGACTGTGGAGTCGGGATACTGAAGGTAACACCAATCAGCTAAGTGATAAACTTTATATTTATATTAATTATATAAACTAAGACAACACTATATTTTTAATCATTTATTTTAAACCATATTAGATTTTTTTTAAACTTCCATTATGAATAATACAAACGAGAATGCAATTCATTCGGAAATACTGTTACAGATGAAGAAGCAATGAGGAAAAAAATAAAATTATTTTTTCTATGATAAAAATTCGGTCAAACGAGGCGGTAAAGTTATACTTTTATTTGGAGATGATTCATCAGTGAAATTCTGATCTTCACTTATGATCAGAACTTAAATATTAGCAAGGACCTTTCAATTTGAAACACCCACGAGGCTTTATCTGCCTTCAGGGAAGAAAGTGTTTGCGAAAGAAAGTCCTGCAGAAGGAACAAAAAAACGGAAATTAAAGAATGCGAATTTATCCTCAATTCGCATTCTTTAGTTTCGTATTTTTCAGTTTTTTCTTCAAGAATCGCCATACTTAACTCCGTCATTTCTACCATTTAATGAATGATTAGATAATAAATATATTTGTTTACTTGACTTAAGATTTCTAAAATATTATTACATCTATTATTTTATTCATATTAAACCTATTATTTTATTCATATGAGATCTATCATTTTCTTATTCATATTTTATCAAAACTTACAATTTTACAAACAAGCTCGCGGTCGCGAGGACTTTGTTTTTTTTTTACTGGCAGTCCAAATACTTTCATAAATGTTATTCCACACGCAAATCGAACTCTTTCAATTTTTTCCACATATGAAACTCTTAACAAATCTGTTTTATTTTATTTTTTTCTTAAAATATTCCCTATAACAACAGCAACTGTAAGAGTTTCATTTTTTTTCTAATACTTCTGTAGTTGTTTCTCCACACAGCAATCGTGATCTTAAAAGTTTCTCTCTCACATAATTTTACAAGAATTTTTGTCCCAGTGCAATTTCCAAAAACGATTTCTAAAACTGCGTGCTCTTAAGTTCTTCTTTGTATTCAAGACACTTCTGTAGCTGCTCCACGAAGGGACGCTATGAAGTTATGTACAGTAACAAGGATCATACCATTCATTAACGGATTCGAAGTTGATTGTATTTTATTATTAAATATTGTTTGCGAGAGTGATTCTTGCCATATAATTAGCTTCATTATTTGTTTTTCGTATGAATGATTTACGTTATATAAATTGAACACGTACTACATAATTGAAATATATATATATATATATATATATATATATATATATATATATATATATATATATATATATATATATATATATATATATATATATATATATATATATATATATATAGCGCCCTGAATTGCCACTGGGCTACTACACGACGTTGACTTTTTCTTGATATTATGTAGTCTTGTGTAAGAACCTTCCGACCTGGCCGTTGACGTCTGTCTAGGAAGCCACCAGCCCATTGACGCTGTCCTATCGTCGCACTTGCTACATCCATAGCTATGGAGCCCACTATACCCCATTAATATGTCTTGTTTTTATCCGACCGGGTGTCTATTCCGAAGGCGCATTGGAATACTTAATTATTACTTATGTATTCCTATTACGAGAAACGTACCAAACACCTTGACTTGTACGAAAGAATTCGGCCAAGTTACTGCAAAAACGAAAAAAAATTTAATATTTCAACAAAACAGAAATATTTTACAGTCGGTGGGTGATTGAATAAAAGGTTTTGTACACAGCCGCGTGGGCACATTGTAAAGTGAGAGTTTAAACTTCTTCTGCTATATGGATACGTTTATGTATGTGTGCATATGTGTGTGTGTTTTACTAATGGAGGCATAACCATGTCAGTGGCATCAAAATTGAACTTGAGGCGACTGTTGAAAGAAATAAAGAAGAAAATAAAATACAGGCAAAAGGTAAAAAAGTAGTGACAGCATAAGATAATAATGGATTATGTTAGCTAGTAAGTCCGGCCAGTATAAAATTGAGGCGTAGACTAGGGAAAATAGAAAAATATGAAAAAATTGCTCTATATGAAGGTCGTTATCCTCATTCTCATGACCGGGTGAGGTCATAGGGTCGTTGAGCAGCGAACTACTTCCTTTCACATCTCTGGGCTGAAAGCCGGAGAGGTGTCCATTCAGGCATCGTGTATCTTGAGCAAACAGAACTGGCGCTACCTAATCTTCTCCAGGTCAAACCACAGCTGATGTCTTCCAGCTCCAGAAAAATCGTTTTAGTCATGGACACAAGGCCGTTGGATTCAACGATCAGTGAACTTTCCACTCTGGTTTGTTTTTTGTTTTTTTTTGGGGGGGGGTAATCATTTCACCCGAGCAAGGCGATAATGCCACTAAGACGCAAGGAGCTACTGGGCGTGAAAGAGAATGAAGACTTTAGAATGAACGGGAAACCCAATCCTAAACAAAAAAAAACATGAGATAAACCTTTACTCCTGTTCAAAAGACCGGGAAACCGTTTGAATCGGATGATAGTTTACGCCAGTCAATGAAACCCTCTGTCTAGTGACGCCGTGCTGTCACTGAAATGGCTGCATCCGTAGCTATGGGGCCCAGTTTACCCCATTGTGCTAGATGCTCGTTGACCCTATCTTGTTTTTAATCCTATTGGGTATCTATCCGACCTCCTCACCAGAAAAACCTTGGTGGGGGAACGAGTTTAGTCACCCATAATATGACCGTGCGGCAGGTAGTACTGGGTTACATGGTACCAATTACACTCATAAACGTCACCTGACATGAACCCAGATATATCACTATTTATTGAACACATCATTTTACGGTCGTCATGTCCATGGGAGATAATATTACATAAATTTAATAGAGTTATTTCCCTTGAAATTTGTTTGTTTTTTGGGGTTTGGGAGGGGGGCTTTTTATTTTTTAATTTTCCCTTCTATTTACTTATTTATTGAAATAAATGTCTTGTTCTTTAATATCTGAAATTTCGATATGAAGTTTTATGCATTGAATCATTTGAATTAGTATCCTCGAGTTTGTTGTCTCGGTAACTACGTTTAGCCAACTAGGCTGTCACCCGTACATTCTTTCTGTTATAATCATTGGAAAATATTCCATGGAAAATTCCACATTGCTTTTTAATATCTATAAAATCAGTTTTAAGAATACAAATTAAATCAGGAATCTACATAATACTATCATAATGATAATGAGATAAATCTTACTGACAATGAGTTTCGCCTCTGTATGGTTGGCGTCTTCATGTTGGAATGAGAAGCAAACTCTGATGTTTGTTTGTTTTTTTTTTTTTTACAAAAATGCCTATTGGAAAATGTTATGAATCTGGGATCTGTACATAGACATAACATTTGGTGGTGGGGGGGCATTGTGTTTGTTCTTTGGTGAAATGTTCGCATTTTGGTGAATGATGCAATATTCATAGCGTTTTCCCAGAAATGAGAAACGCTGATCTTCTAAGAGTTTACATCTTGTCGCTGAAATGAAGAAGAAAAAGAGATTTACCTCACCACCACGCGAGGTGGGATTCGGCACGAGAAAGAGGCAAGAAGTTTCCCAGTACTCATAGTATGGGGAGAGAGACCCCTAGTGAAGAATTAGGGAACTAAGGAGGAGGTAACTCCTACAGCATCACGCAACTTCATCTTCAACAGACATCCATGAAAACAAGTTAACAACATTCAACAAGGAACTCCTTGAAAATGACTAAAGTAGCCGCCGAACTCTGTGTTGACCTCAATGTGCACTTTTAGACTTGCACACAGTTTTTTTTGTTTTTTTTTTATCCGAGTGTCGAGATTTCAAACATTTAACAATAGTAACACATCTTTTAAAGGAAACATAAATAGCAACAGATCTTTTCAAGGAAACAATAAAATAGATTATTCTCTTAGAAACAGAACGTCTATTGAAATAACATTTTATATATTCTTTTCAGAGATATATACAATAACAATACAATGCTAAATTTTCCTTGCAGTGAAGTTTGTTTTATCAAGTCAGGACGTGTTCTTAGTGCAATGTGAGATGTGTGGACAGACTTATTTTATGACGGTCTGCCCAATGTGTCTGTAAGTGCATAGAGAAAGCCTTATTTGACGGCTCTTCTCTTCTAGTGTGTGTGTGTGTGTGTGTGTGTGTGTGTGTGTGTGTGTGTGTGTGTGTGTGTGTGTGTGTGTGTGTGTGTGTGTGTGTGCACGTGTAAACCAAACTGGACATCGAAATTATTTTTATAGTCAATAATTAAATTATCTAAATCTGTGAATCAAGCATTCAACTTGCAAAGGTGAATCTCCATGACGTTTATTGTTACATGAGGGATTATAATGAACACCAGAAATCTCAATAACTTTTTTGTCCATGAGAGAATAACAGATCTTGAGAACATTCCTATTTAAATATATATATATATATATATATATATATATATATATATATATATATATATATATATATATATATATATATATATATATATCATGGCGCCTGCAAGATTTAGAGAAGTGATTATTAACTGAATCGATAAACATTTTCCCCACCTTCGTCATTACATCGGAAATGGAATATACGGTGGCATTAAGAAAAAAAAATAATGGTTACCTACTTAATTTATGAAATCAATTACACAAAGGTGAACTCCCTAAGAAGACGAAAAATAATTTTGTTTAATCCGCTGTTCAAAAAGGAAAGAATATTAACGAATGCAGGAAATAATATCGAACTTTCCAAAGAGCCTAAAATTATTTTTGGATTCCGATGACATGAACACAGTTTATACTTCATTCAGGTTTTTCATTTTTGCAGTGAATTTCTAATTCATGGGAGGTAACTCGAGTAAAATTACTTCCCTTGCATTAAGCAAAACATTTTATAAATTTAAATTTGAAGAAAAGGATATTCCCAGGAAGCGTCAAATTCGCATTCTTTTGTCTCGGAAATCTAGTGTAGTTAACCGGATTCCCTGGGGCAAGAGGATGCAAGTTCGATTTGAGCATATACTTTATTTTTGATCTACACTCTTTACTGATAGCCATAGACTGTGTGAAAATTTGCAGTAAAAAAAAACAAATGATATTGCTAACAGTAATATCAACCGTTTCTTTATATGGAAACATTAGACAGTCATTGAGGTTGTTTGGAAAATAATGTCCGATTTTAGAGTTCCTAAATGGATATATTCAAACAATGTTCAAATCAGTCAAAACATCTGTTTATAATTATCAGGGTTATGTCGGAGTTAGCTCCTCCTCAGTTCTTTAATCCTCCAACAGGGGTCTCTCTCCCCTGGCTATAAATACTGGCTGACCCTTCGCCTCGATCTCTCTTTTCCACTTAGGCCTTGGGCCGCCACCCCGCGCGTAAGTGAGGTAAATCTCTCTTTTCAACTAACACCAATATGTGACCTCTCACTGAAACAGTGTTTCCCAAATTCTGGGAACACGCTAAGAACAATACACGTACGTACGAACACTCACAACACGCACACATTATTTCTCCATACAAACACTATGTAACTGTCCATGTCTTTGTTTAACTTGTGATTAATATATATCTGTTTACATATATATATCGGTCTTGTTTGTTTTCTTTGTCTTCTTTGGACTTAATTAAAGTCCAACATTCTCTTGTAGCTGGATCGGCTAGCAGGAAATTTCAACCTTCTGATATCTCTTCACATCTTCAACCCACGGTCCGCTACAGTTATTTATGCTTTTATGATAAAACTTTACATGTTTGAATGCCAAGAAATCTTTGAATGCAATTTCTGAATCTTCTTTGCAATGGAATGTCTTTTGGGTTAAAAATTGCCATAATGCTTAAAAAAGTGGAAGTAAATGGATGAGACATATTCTGTGGAATTGGATGAATGTGCCAAAATGTCGTATGCCAAATCGGTGAGACTCTGTAGTGTCATCCTGGCAAGATGTGCTCGAGTATAGTCATGAAGTAGAATTGTGACTCGTCGATTAACCAGTGCCGGTCGCAGTTTAATTGGATGTGCATGTCATCCAATTACTGACAGTAAACTTTGGCAGTGATACTCTGGATAGATCCCCAAAGGAATACAGCCACCATAATCTTGGTGTAATTTCGATTTTGGAAAGTGTTTGCTCCCTTCGTTATGATCAAATCGATCATTGAGCCGATCGTTTACGATTTCTCATAAAAGATCGATTTCTCATCACGTCACTCGAATTCCGCAGCACTGAACACATTTCAAAACATCGAATTCTTTGACTTCCGCAGAGTTTATGTGGAACCCATTTATCGAGTTCCTTCAGCTTACCAATTTTCTTGACATGGTCCCATCCTGGGTAAGACGATAAACTACACCCGGCAGCAAGGCCTTTGATCCGGAGGTTGTAAGGCGTACGGAACCACCTCTTAATTGCTGGTGTTCCCAAGTCCACCCTGACCCGGGGTGGTATCACCTGTCAGAGTCCCAGCTATTGGCAAATAGTTACCACCACCCAAACTGGGGTCAAAATACTATAAAAGTGTAAAAATAGGTTTTAATACCAGCAATACTTTTTGGAAAAAAGCAGTAAATATTTGGAAAAGAAAAATTATTACCAGCAATATATTTTTTGAAAAAAAAACATTACCAGCAATAACATTATCAGTAATTTTCTTCTTTTTTTCTTTTTTTTTCTTTTAATATTTTGGGAAAAAATATTCCCAGCAATAAAAATCTTGCCGGTATTAAATAACCCATTGAGGTGTTGATATGCCGTAAAACAAAACAAAACAAACCTTATTGATCTACAATATATTGTTAAACATGTATCTTGGATATCTGTCTATATTTCTGAGATGAGGTATTATGTACACTATTTACATTATTCGGACTATTGTCCTCATCTTTGTCGCCATATTTATTACAACGTTTCGGCCTTTCAGTATCTGTCTATATTTCTGAGATGAGGTATTATGTACACTATTTATATTATTCGGACCATTGTCCTCATCTTTGTCGCCATATTTATTACAACGTTTCGGCCTTTCAGTATCTGTCTATATTTCTGAGATGAGGTATTATGTACACTATTTACATTATTCGGACTATTGTCCTCATCTTTGTAGCCATGTTTATTACAACGTTTCGGTCGTTGTACTCTACGGCCTTCTTCTTGAGCTCGGGTATAAACATGCAAGGATAACAGTAAAAATTGCAATATGAGCACTGGTAAAAAAGGTTACTGAAGACATTAGGTTTATAATACCCAGAAATTCATACATGGATGTCCTCAAGGACACATGGCACAGTGGATAAAGGCATTGGTTAGATCCAGTGACCGGATCCAAAGAGTGTGAGTTCATTACCCTCTTTCTTTTTTACAAATACTTTCATGGTAACTGCTCCGAGGAGCTGCTTTCGCTGGTTCCCAGACTTCATGAATTTAAGGCTGGCAACTCGCTCACACCCTTTCACTGTCGAAACAGTTAAATGTAGCCGTCTCTTCTACTCAAATAGCTTCATGTCTCGCACCTCTCGCCTGTGGAACTGCCTCCCCTCTTCCTGTTTCCATGATAGCTATAATCTCCAACTATTCAAATGTAATGTCAATCGACGTCTCCAGATGCCCTGATCTATCCCCTATCCTTCCCTTCATCCTTTCCTCTATCACTCCTATTTGCTCTCGCTCCAGCTCTCTGTAACCCCTTGCGTGCTAGTGGCTTCCCGCCTTGCTTGGGGTGAAACGCTTAAAAAAAAATTAGGAATGAGTTTATATATTTTTGTACAACTATTATAATAATATAGAAGAACACAATGGAAGTTTTATTCTAAAATTGGACGTTATTTTTCGAACAACCTGACAATAAAATCCGTTCGTTGAAAGTAGTAAGGAAAAGAGATATAGTTTCGGATATTAAAAGTGAATCTCACAATACACTAGGTCCCAGCATTCTGTCCATGACCATGTTCTTAGCGTACGATAAGCTAAGATAGTATTTCAATTCATTTCACTTTGTCCTAGAAAAGTTGTCATATTTAATAAGGGATAGAATTTTGAACGCTCACGATTTTCACACTGAATCTTTGTCTTTTTGTGTCACTCCAATTCAAGATGCTCATTTTGATGGAAACAGTTTGTTGATAACTGAAAACATTTTATGGCAAAAAGTATATTTTGGATTCTCGATGAAGAGCGAATTTGATGGAATAAAAAAAAAACAACTTCCCTCCCACATTAAAAATGGCTAAACCATCCCTTGGATCTTGTGTGAAGTTGGCGTATCTCGTGGGAGGCTAATGCTGTCTAATATTTTAAGGAGACGAATCGTCGTCTGACACCCCAGTCAAAGATGGTGACAGGAGCAAAGCGACTGAATATAAACTTAATGTGATAAAAAAAAACATAACAACGGGACGACAGAGAGAGATTTTATTTTTCGTTTCTTCTCGTAATTTGTTTCTGGAAAATGTTTTCTGGTACATGTGGAGTAATGGATAGCGGCTCGGATTGATGAATCGGAGAGCCGAGTTCGAATTCCAGTCGAATACATTACATTCACTTACATGCAAATACCTTTGGGAAAGGTATAAATCCAACTTTTCTCCCCCTAGCTATGGGTAAAATAATAGAACAGACTGTGTTCTATAGCCTTGGTTGACAGCCTAAGATGGAAAACTCTAAATTCAAACCAGCGTGGAGAGGGTTGGGTTTCATGACGCAATCTTGCTCAATGCAGTAAGTGAGGTGCCCCTATGACGCGTGGGGGTTACGCGACTCGTGACCGGGATTCTGGTACAGCTAAGGTTCAAGCTCTGGTTCGTTTGGCTACATTAGATATATTATGGGGTCTTTTGTTACAAAGTGCATTTTTTGGAGGAACCCTCGTGTATCAGCACCAGTTTTAACATGCAGTCTTTTATTTACTGAAAGTAAAGCAAGCAAAAAAACAATTGTTGTTGAATTAATCAACTTCTTTTATTAGCATCTATTAGAAGACAAATTATTTCAATATGATTTTTCAAAATTATATTTCATCGATTTGGCTCGATTTCTCAATCTATAACGTTGAAATTCCTTGGCAGGGTTAGGGTTAATTCTTTACTACCCCCAGTGGCTTATGCATTGTATGAGTTCCTCACCTTTAGTCTCAACCAGAGACCTCAAGAAACAAGTTTTTCTATCAGAACATGCAAACAGATGAAGTACCATTCAATCAGAGAGAAAATATATAACTGAGGTCACTGCATGAAGAGTAATATACGCAAGATGTGTGAAGTATCTATGATTTATTTTAATTCAAATATTTTATGGCGGCCATGAATTTAATCTATATATTTATTTTCTCCTTTTGATATCCTTCCGAAAGCCCAAATAACAAAACAGATAATGTTGTTATAAGCTGCCATGGTCCTTGCATTTACTTATTTTCTCAGCTGGGGGCGCAGCATCTATTAGAAGACAAATTATTTCAATATGATTTTTCACAATTATATCTCATCGATTTGGCTCGATTTCTCTATCAGTCTGAACGTTGAAATTCCTTGGCAGGGTTAGGGTTAATTCTTTACTACCTCCAGTGGCTTATGTTCCAACCAATTCTCTTTACAAGGGACGGTGAATGCGCTAAATATTGACCATGTCTTATAAGTAATCTCTTGGTCCCAGTCGGCTACATCCAAATGTAGTCAATCATCTCCAGATGTTCTGCATATGCTCGGCAAGATGGGCATTGCATTGCTTTTGGATGGATGGCAAAATCCCAGGTAGCAATTATGAATTCTTCAATTTCTGATCTGAGACCAGAGTCTTTCTCAAGATTCTGGTTCATTTAACTACATTTCCGAAAGATATGTTATGGAGTCTTTTGTCACAAAGTGCAGTTTTAGGAACGCCCGTATTTCAGAACCAGTCTTAACATGCAGTCTTTTATTTGCTGAAAGTAAGCAAGAAAAAAGAAAACTATGATTGCAATTTACAGTGACAGTTGCCGTTGGATTAATCACCGACCAACTTCTCTTCTTGGAACGTACAATCGGTCAATATCTGATTTTGGGTGGTGTATGCACTATATTGTGAAAAGCTTTCATATTTTGACATCAACTTTATCTCGGAGATGGACTAGTTAACAATATAGAAGCTGTATGTGCGTGATTTTTCCTGCTGTCTTTGTTTCGTATTTTGTCCGAGTGTTTCCTTCTCTACTGTAGCGTTTTTTTTAATGCCATGTCCTTTCAGGACGTTAGCGATTATGGGCCTTCATAGATTCCATTTGTTAATTATCAGGAAATTGTCATTGTTTCTTGGAAAACGTTGCTCACCCCCACAGAGTCTATCTTCTTCAATTACTTTAAAGTACTTTCATTAAAAACATTTTGAATTAATGCAGTTACTGATATAACAGAAGTAGTCTGTATTTATTCAATCGAAGTTAGCCGAGGACATGAAGGGATAAAACAGGCAACATGGAGACCCACTTCAGACTACATTTATTTTGGAGTTTTTGAAATTCAGTTTATCAGTTTGCTACCAGGGATGTAAAAGAGGATACATTTATAAAGCAATTGTTAAGTTTGATGAAAATTGGTTGAAAGATCAGAAAAATTTAAGAAAGAAACCAGTAAAAATCGCCATTTTTCGCTATTTACACGGGTTAAGTGACTGTTAAACACTCAACTTATTGTTAGCTACAACTGAGTGAAGTTTGTATTAGTTTGCTTAAAAAATGAGGGAGTTTTTAGTTTAAAATTTGTGTTGAAATCGATTTGTGTTTAAATCGATTTTTCGTTTTTCCCGATTTTTCACTAAACGCTGTGGCGTATAAATAATAAAAAATGAGGTATCGTTGAGCTCGTCATGATGTAAGTAACCTACATATCGAGTTTGAACGAAATCGGAGGAAAAGTTGAATTTACCTATTTTTGATTGGCTTTATCGATTTATTGATTTTTTTCAAAAATTATCAATTTTTACGCTAAGAACCTATCTCTTACATTGTACAATGTATGTGCCAAGTTTACTCAAAATCGGTTGGATGGATCTCGAGTGAAAAGGTATCACACAGACAGATTCATTATCACCACCATCAACATAAACGCCATCATCATCACCACAACCACCACCATCTTTTTTCATCATCACCATAATCATCACCATCACCACCATCATCATCATCATCACCACCACCACCACCACCATCATCTTCATCACCATAATCATCATCATCACCATCTTCATCATCATCATCACCACCATCACCACGACCATCATCTTCATCATCATTACAACCACCACTACCATCTTCATCATCAACGCCACCAACACCACCATCATCATTATCATCGCCACCAACACCATCATCATCTTCATCATCATCCTGATTATTCCTGAATTATGGGCGCAAATTCTTGAATGTTCATGTGCTCCTTCCAAGTTATTAAAATTCATAAAACCAGACTAATTCATTGTAAAATAAAGTATAAAATTATTTTAAAATTAAATTTACAATTTTAACAGTTTGCATCGTTTAATTTTATTTTTTCACGCATTTAAAAACAACATTTTAAAAACGACATCAGATTTTATTGCCATTTAAACGAAGGCGTCCAATTATCGTTCCTTCTTTTCCTTGTTGTTCTCTTACGTCATCTACCATTTCCAAATGTCCTATTTACGGAATTATTTCCACCCTCATTTTGAAATCTCCTGATTTTTGTCCAACCTCTAGCAGACGGTGTCTACATCGACGGTGACGACAAATTCTTCAGGAGCCACAGAACTAAAAAAAACTTCCATAACCTGAAGCCATTAGCGTCTCATATTCACATTTCGTTTTGCCATTTTAATTCTATTTTCTTTAAATTTTCCGTAATTGCTTCTTGCAAATTTTTACTCCATATGCAAAAAAATATATACATATATATTATACTAGTCATTATAGTCGGTTGGTGAAAAAACCCGGATAACACAATTCGCAAATATAAATATATCAAAACAAATTGTGATTTGGGAAAAAAATTGGGAAAATATATATATATATATATATATATATATATATATATATATATATATATATATATATATATATATATAATTTAAAGCAAAAACACACCACTTTATGGTTCAATTGTTATAATTTATTTCACCAGAGATTTTATTTTTCTTATTTTTATTTTTATCTTCACCTTAAAGTGGTTTGTTTTTTCTTTGAATTAAAATATTCGCTCTGAATTAACATTGAGCTCTCTGGATTTCATCCTCCTTGGGATTATCCATACGGATTACCAAGATTTTCATTACTTAACTATATATATATATATATATATATATATATATATATATATATATATATATATATATATATATATTGTTTGTTTTAAATATTTTACTGGAAATTGGCCTCTTTATTGTGATTTCGTAAAATGTGGAAAGCCTAAACACACTGGCGTCAGAAAACTGAGAAATATTCAAATAAAAGCAGAGAGAAATGATGAAGAAACCTAATGACAAATAACTTGCAGATGTCTGCAAACAAAAACAAAATGGTTTATTCCTAAGAATAAAGGTCTGCAATTTAGTTTTATTAACGACGGCTAAGTTTTTTTTAGAACTACTTTCTATCGTTCCATCTCAGTCGGCTGCCATGAATCTAGTACAATAAGTTAAGTTTCATCAATCAATCTTAATGGGTCTATACTTATCTGTAGATCTTGGCAGATTTGCATTTATCATTTAATTTGTGTCAATGCATCAATATCTATATCTATCTATGTCGTTCGGCTCATATCTATTTCAATACATTTGCATGTATTAATTGACTGGTGTCAATCTCTTTCTCTTTAAATATTTAGATCTACAATTTTAAACATTAATTATTTATAAGTTGCACCGGTGTAGCTAGAGTCTATACCGTCCGGGTAGAGTGTGTTGAGTTTACCGGCCATGTCCATACTTGCTTCCCGACATAAAATACAACATATTGCACAATAACACACACACACACACACACACACACACACACACACACACACACACACACATATATATTGGGAATTTGCTAACAATTTGATTTCCACCAGAAAATACACCGTCTACAAAAAACATCTGTCGGTGAGTAATTCCCATTTCTCTGTTTATTTCTCGGTCCGTTGATGAAGGACACAGGCATGTCCGAAAATTCCAAACTTAAAAACTTTCTTTCCGTGCTTCATATATATATATATATATAGATAGATAGATAGATAGATAGATAGATAGATAGATAGATAGATAGATAGATAGATAGATAGATAGATGAATGGAATAAGATAGATAGATAGATAGATAGATAGATAGATAGATAGATAGATAGATGAATGGAATAAGATAGATAGATAGATAGATAGATAGATAGATAGATAGATAGATAGATAGATAGATAGATAGATGAATGGAATAAGATAGATAGATAGATAGATAGATAGATAGATAGATGAATGGAATAAGATAGATAGATAGATAGATAGATAGATAGATAGATAGATAGATAGATAGATAGATTAATGGAATAAGATAGATAGATAGATAGATGAATGGAATAAGATCGATAGATAGATAGATAGACAGATAGATGAATGGAATAAGATAGATAGATAGATAGATATGAACAGATATAGATAGATAGATAGATAGATAGATAGATAGATAGATAGATAGATAGATAGATAGATAGATAGATAGATAGATGAATGGAATAAGATAGATATGAACAGATATAGATAGATAGATAGATAGATAGATAGATAGATAGATAGATAGATAGATAGATAGATGAATGGAATAAGATAGATAGATAGATAGATAGATAGATAGATAGATAGATAGATAGATAGATGAATGGAATAAGATAGATAGATAGATAGATAGATAGATAGATAGATAGATAGATAGATAGATAGATGAATGGAATAAGATAGATAGATAGATAGATAGATAGATAGATAGATAGATAGATAGATAGATAGATAGATAGATAGATAGATAGATAGATAGATAGATAGACAGATGGATGAATGGAATAAGATAGATAGATATGAACAGATATAGATAGATAGATAGATAGATAGATAGATAGATAGATAGATAGATGAATGGAATAAGATAGATAGATAGATAGATAGATAGATAGATAGATAGATAGATAGATAGATAGATTAATGGAATAAGATAGATAGATAGATAGATGAATGGAATAAGATCGATAGATAGATAGATAGACAGATAGATGAATGGAATAAGATAGATAGATAGATAGATATGAACAGATATAGATAGATAGATAGATAGATAGATAGATAGATAGATAGATAGATAGATAGATAGATAGATGAATGGAATAAGATAGATATGAACAGATATAGATAGATAGATAGATAGATAGATAGATAGATAGATAGATAGATGAATGGAATAAGATAGATAGATAGATAGATAGATAGATAGATAGATAGATAGATAGATAGATAGATAGATAGATGAATGGAATAAGATAGATAGATAGATAGATAGATAGATAGATAGATGAATGGAATAAGATAGATAGATAGATAGATAGATAGATAGATAGATAGATAGATAGATAGATAGATAGATAGATAGATAGATGAATGGAATAAGATAGATAGATAGATAGATAGATAGATAGATAGATAGATAGACAGATGGATGAATGGAATAAGATAGGTAGATATGAACAGATATAGATAGATAGATAGATAGATAGATAGATAGATAGATAGATAGATAGATAGATAGATGAATGGAATAAGATAGATAGATAGATAGATAGATAGATAGATAGATAGATAGATAGATAGATAGATAGATTAATGGAATAAGATAGATAGATAGATAGATAGATGAATGGAATAAGATCGATAGATAGATAGATAGACAGATAGATGAATGGAATAAGATAGATAGATAGATATGAACAGATATAGATAGATAGATAGATAGATAGATAGATAGATAGATAGATAGATAGATAGATAGATAGATGAATGGAATAAGATAGATATGAACAGATATAGATAGATAGATAGATAGATAGATAGATAGATAGATAGATAGATAGATAGATAGATGAATGGAATAAGATAGATAGATAGATAGATAGATAGATAGATAGATAGATAGATAGATAGATAGATAGATAGATAGACAGATGGATGAATGGAATAAGATAGGTAGATATGAACAGATATAGATAGATAGATAGATAGATAGATAGATAGATAGATAGATAGATAGATAGATGAATGGAATAAGATAGATAGATAGATAGATAGATAGATAGATAGATAGATAGATAGATAGATAGATAGATTAATGGAATAAGATAGATAGATAGATAGATAGATGAATGGAATAAGATCGATAGATAGATAGACAGATAGATGAATGGAATAAGATAGATAGATAGATATGAACAGATATAGATAGATAGATAGATAGATAGATAGATAGATAGATAGATAGATAGATAGATGAATGGAATAAGATAGATATGAACAGATATAGATAGATAGATAGATAGATAGATAGATAGATAGATAGACAGATAGATATGAATGTGGATAAATCAAATAACCTATCACAGATTAGCAACCGTATACACGTGTGTTAGCGTTGCATATACAGGTAAGAAGCGAATAAATACTTCACTCAATTTACTTGTGAGGTGTAAACAAAGCAGTGCTCTATGTTGTTAGACAGAGCAAAACATATATATATTGATAGATATACATATATACCTTTGTTCGAAGAGCACCTTAAGGTACCGGCGTTTTTTTGGTTGTTTGTTTTTTGTAGGTTTTTTTTGGGGGGGGAGGGGTTATTGTTTGTTTGTTTATTTGTTTGTTTTTGTTTTTTGGTGGTTGGGGGGTTGTTTGCTTGTTTGCTTGTTTTTGTTTGTTTTTTTAGTTTTTTGCTTTTTTTGTCTTTTGTTTTTTTTTTAATCAAAAGTAATAATTTGGGCCTGATGAGTTGGTTGCACTTCGAACGTAGCCATATGTGTAATTATTAATATATATATACGTGTGTGTGTGTGTGTGTGTGTGTGTGTGTGTGTAAGCGTGTGTGCGTATATGGATTTTAAATAAATATTCTAAAATACCTGACAGATTTTCACAGGCTTACGAACGATGTTAGATCAAACGAAATTGTGATCCTTTAATTTCTATAATAAAGAAGACAAACTACACCTGAACTGGACAAGTGCTCACACTCTTTATCTCTTTATCTCTCTCTCTTTATCTCTCTCTCTCTCTCTCTATCTATCTATCTATCTATCTCATACACACACACAGAAAGAGAAAGAAAGTGAGATATATTTTTTTAATTTACTGTACGAATTCAAAGCTGTTCACATTTCTCCGTTTCAAATTGTAAAGCGTATGACTTTTTTCTGTTCACAGAATGTCCAAATTCAAAGATATTCTGAACTCACGCAAAACAAATATCAAACGAGCTTCAACAAGTTCAGTCGATTTGAAAGATCAATCAAGTGACATGTTATTTGATCATTTAAGAGATATAGGCCAACAGTATAAATCTTTTTTTAACCTAATCGTGCCTTTCATTTCATGACCGATCGATCAGTGTGAAAAGCTAAATACGAGAAAGAAATCAAATTAATATTCACAGTTTTGCTTTCACCTTCTATTCATATTGAAGCGTGAAAACTTCTGGCTTTACATTCAGTTTCAGTTATTTGAAGAAAAAAAAAGATTTAAATTTTCTTCAAATTTATATAAAGGTTCTAAAATTTTAAGCTATTTTTTATTTTGTTTTCTTTTTCGTTGTTGCCAATTTTTCGTATTTCTGTTTTAACTTCGACCCAAAGTTTCTTTTTTCAAATGGCACACATTCGATATTTCATCTTCTGTTCTTTATCATACAATTACATTCATCAATGACATGACAGATTTGGGATTAATGAATGTCAGAATTAAATTTATATTAGCCAACTAATGTAGGTAAACCTTTTATGATGTACTTATTATGTACTTATATGATAAATACACCATGTCAGATTCAGTTAATAATGTCTCCTTTATTAAAATATTTACAATAATTTATTTTATTGTGTATGTAAGATTTTCCCATACAACTCGAAAGTTATTCATCGTTTGTTCGTGTTTTTGTTTGTTTTGGCGGCATTTTAATCTCTTATGGGTCATTTTTGTCATCAAAAATGCATTGCTGGTAATTTTTTATTACTACAAAGATTTATTGCTGGTAATCTGATGTTTTTTAAATGTTTTGCTGGTAATTTTTTATTACTGCAAAAATTTATTGCTGGTAATCTGATGTTTTTTAAATGTTTTGCTGGTAATTTTTTATTACTGCAAAAATTTATTGCTGGTAATCTGATGTTTTTTAAATGTTTTGCTGGTAATTTTTTATTACTTCAAAAATTTATTGCTGGTAATCTGATGTTTTTTAAATGTTTTGCTGGTAATTTTTTATTACTTCAAAAATTTATTGCTGGTAATCTGATGTTTTTTAAATGTTTTGCTGGTAATTTTTTATTACTACAAAAATTTATTGCTGGTAATCTGATGTTTTTTAAATGTTTTGCTGGTAATTTTTTATTACTTCAAAAATTTATTGCTGGTAATCTGATGTTTTTTAAATGTTTTGCTGGTAATTTTTTATTACTACAAAAATTTATTGCTGGTAATTTGATGTTTTTTAAATGTTTTGCTGGTAATTTTTTATTACTGCAAAAATTTATTGCTGGTAATTTGATGTTTTTTAAATGTTTTGCTGGTAATTTTTTATTACTTCAAAAATTTATTGCTGGTAATCTGATGTTTTTTAAATGTTTTGCTGGTAATTTTTTATTACTGCAAAAATTTATTGCTGGTAATTTGATGTTTTTTAAATGTTTTGCTGGTAATTTTTTATTACTTCAAAAATTTATTGCTGGTAATCTGATGTTTTTTAAATGTTTTGCTGGTAATTTTTTATTACTTCAAAAATTTATTGCTGGTAATTTGATGTTTTTTAAATGTTTTGCTGGTAATTTTTTCACAATGAAAATGTATTACTAGTATTTTCACTAACAAAAAATGTATTTTTATAATTTCATAGTTTTTATACCCCAGTTACCTCGGAACCTAACAGATACTACCACCCCAGGGCAGAGTAGACCAGGGAACAATAGCAATTAAGAGGTGGTTCGACTCTCCTTCAAAAAAAACTATCTACGGTTCAGAGGCCTTGCTGCAGTAAGTAGTTTATCGTGTCATTCATCGTAATCTAAAGATAGATAGATAGATAGATAGATAGATAGATAGATAGATAGATAGATAGATAGATAGATAGATAGATAGATAGATAGATATGAACAGGCTGAGATAGATATTCCATATGAATAGACTATGATAGATAGATAGATAGATAGATAGATAGATAGATAGATAGTGGTATTGATAATCATTTTGAATTTCAGATATATCAAAATTGCATTAGATCATGAGAAATTTATGAACTCAAAAGAGATATTGTAAAGGTTTTTGAAGTTTTGTGAATACAATTTTAGAAATTGGATAAAAATGAACAATAATCACAAAAAATATCAAAAAAAGAAATTGAAAACATCAGCAAAATAAGAAGAAGCAAAATTGTCTTTAAGAATGGCAGCAAACATAGACAGCAAAGTAACTGAAATTTATATTGCGAATGTAAAGAAAGAGAAAGAAATGCAAAACATTAAGATGATTGGTTGAAGGCATGAAATCACCCAGAATCACGCATTTAAGAAATCATCAAAAGTCAAACGAGTTAATCATCCATAAAAATTTATTTGCCCCGAGCAAGTTTACTGATGAATGTAGAGCTACATTGGATGAACCTGATGAAATGGAAATTGTTTCCTTCGTGGAAATCAACCACCACACGATTTACAATATAACAAAGCCACATGAGTAATGTCTGACATTTTCTCTTGTAGTCAATAAAATTATAAGAATCATTAACGTTGCTGTAGACATCAGGATAAATGCATGCAATTATAGCACACGATAGATTTTTTGTGTGGTACACGTCATAAGTAAAGAAGGTTTGCGCTAAAGTGTATATACATTCAAAACAAGGGTTGTTTACATTGTGCAAAGATGCTGATTTTTTACCCAAAAATATATTCAAAGGCACTTAATTAATGGAATAGCCTCTCAAGATCTCCTATACCATGAAGAGACATAATTTCATAATTTTAAAATAATCTTGGAGAAATATATTTCCTGCGTAGAAAATTGGCATTCTTTTTACTTGCACCTGAAAATTGGTCTCTTGTTCCAGTGGAAAAGAGGCAATTGTTTGGACAAGGATGGAACCGAAAATATTGCAACGGCTAAATTAAAATAGGTTTGTGCACGTGTGTTGAGACTTATTGTCAGTTTACAGGTTTTTTCATGTTCTTAAACTAGCCTCTCGAACGGATATCATAAATGGTTTCCAACTCCTTCAGAAATTCCCAAATTATCAGCTGTTAAACACAACCATTTTCTTCTATCACTGATTAAAATGGCTTCAAGCGAGTGTGTTTCAGGGTAAGATTGTACGTCGTCAGATATTGCATATTTATGATACAGAATCACAAATAACTTTACAAATTAACAAACACCACCGAAATTGATCATCTCTACCAATTGATCGATCATCTCTACCACAGAGAACGGTATAGTCGGATTCCTGCCGCATTCCAAACCACTCGCAATCATTGCAAGAGAGTTCTACAGAAACGCAAAGAGTTACGCGCCGTCAGTTCAAGACAAGGTTGAAAACAAGTCTTGGTTCCTGTGAAAATCAGGAATAACATTCTCATTTTTAATGCCGACAACATTTTTAGGATAGATTCGTATGAATAGAATATGTATTCTTTGCTTTAGATTGGTTTGGTTTGGTTTGTTTTACAGTATATCAACACCTCAATGGGTCATTTTTAATGCCGACATCATTTTTAGGATAGATTCGTATGAATAGAATATGTATTCTTTGGTTTAGATTGGTTTGGTTTGTTTTGTTTTACAGCATATCAACACCTCAATGAGTCATTTTTAATGCCGACAACATTTTTAGGATAGATTCATATGAATAGAATATTTATTCTTTGGTTTAGATTGGTTTGGTTTGTTTTGTTTTACGGCATATCAACACCGCAATGGGTCATTTTAATGCCGACAAGGTTTTACTTTTATTGCTGATAATAATTTTTTTCTACTGAGATGTATTGCTGGTAATAATTTTTCCTCAAAAAATTTATTGCTGATATTAAAACCTATTTTTACACTTTCATGGTATTTTAAGCCCAGTGTCGGTGCTAACTATTTGCCAGTAGTTGGAACAGTAAAAGATGCTACCGCCCTAGATCAATGTGACCTGGAAACACCAGCAATTAAGAGGTGGTTCCACGTTCCTCAAAACCTCCTGATGAGAGGACTTTCTGTCTTATCCAGGAAGCGGATGTAGTTTATCGTCTTACTCAGGAGGCACTTTGTTAAGGTGTGACATTGGAGATATTGGAAAGGATGAAGAGAAGGACGGCATCTGCTATACAATCTTCTCATCTCTATATTTGTGGAAGGGTGACCACCTCACCCAAGATTTTAGTAGAGTATGAATAATCTTTCGTGGCCGGAGTGGGTGAAGTAGTTATACAAATGCAGAAATGAAAATTAGTTTGGACATACAGAATGATAGTAAAACTATGATGGAAAAATAAATGAAACGCTAAATTAGAATATATAAAAAATATTTTATAAAGGCTTTAAGTGACTAGCCCCAAAGTGTTGTGAGTTCAATACCACGCAACAGCAGTGATGAACCAAAAAACTTGGAGAATCGAGTTAAACGGAAATAACTGAGACATTCGGAAGAGGTATGACACGTGGAAGTAGAACAATCTACCCTGGTGGACGAAATAAAGGGTTTGGTTCGAAATTCCAATCACCTGAAGAAGGCCGGAGCGTACAACGGCCGAAACGTTGTGAATATGGCAATGAAGATGATGATAATAGTCCAAATAATGTAAATAATTTAAATAATCATAATGCCTCGTCTCAGAGATATAGACAGAAATATTTTCATAGGAATTGTTTTGATGTACGCTATGGTACCTAGACTTTATGAACTTAAGTGTAGTACTAGATTGGCGGATAGGTCTCATCATTTTACAGTTGAAATGGTTAGATTTAATTGTAAGTACTATGCTAACAGTTTCATCTATCGTACTTCTCATTTGTGGAGCTCCCTTCAGGCTTCTTGCTCCCCAGTCAAGTTTGATCTTCAATAATCTAAATACAATGTCAATCGTTATCTTCTGTCTTCTTAAGTCCTGTTCCTTTTTTTCTCCCTCTTTAATAATTGTTTTTTTATTCTTTCACACTCAGTAACCCCTTGCGTCTTAGTGGCTTTATTGCCTTGCTTGGCGTGAAATGATTAAAAAAATAATAAACAAATAAACCGTAATTTTTGCTGTATCAAAAATATTTTAAATATTCCTTTATTTAACAACATTAATAAATAAAGAATGAAATTTGAAATTTATTCTCGGATCATATATAAAAATTATTTCAAATGTTTTTATTTGATGTTTTTCATGCATATAGATCTTTAAAGTGTGAATCTTTAAATGCATCTTTCAATGGGGCCTTTAAGATAAAATAAAATAAATTCTTTCACCTAGAAAAAAAACAACAAAATTAACTGGTTTCCTTGGGCTCAAAAGTGCAAAATATTAAAAGTGCATATCTAAATATGGTGAGGTACGGGAAAAAAAAGAAAAAATAAACGAAAATAATTTTCTATAAACAATTTCATGAATGTATTTAATTTCTTGCTGCAGGTTTTAGTAAAAATTTTAAAGAAACAATATTGATGAAAACAAAACGATCTTTCATTGTGGACAAGAAAACTATGGATTTCGAACCAGGGTCAGAGTTCAAGAAACCCAAAAATAAAGTTGTCATTTCATAGATTAGTTTTCAAGGAAAGATCCTTCCTTTGTAGAAAATTGGCGTAACATGATCTTCCTTTTTCCAGTTCACTTTGTATATTACCATATGTCTTTTCTAAGCTGATCATGGTAAATATTCGTAGAGAAAACTGAAAACAGTCATTTTGAGTTTTTAGTTTTCCTTCATGTCAATTTCAAACATTTTCTTGAATTTCATTGGTTGTTAAATATAAAATAAGATTCGAGAAATTTCCATAACAAAACAGTCAAAATTTGTGCAAAAGTAGGCTCAGCCGACGTAAAAAAATCTTTCTCAAATTCATCCCTTTCAAGAAATCCTATTGGCTAAAAAAACTAAAAAAATACATTCGCCAATGCATTTCTCAGAAAAATTCGCAACAAGCTACCAAGCCCCGTTCAGCCGTTTTGTTGTTTAAATTAAAACTATAAATAGAAATAGCAAACGAATTTTCGTCGCATTTGAGATTCACACACACGAGAGATACACACGGGGATTATGTGTCAAATTGCCGCCAAAAAAGCAAACTTTCTTTATGAGACATTAGAAAAAATTACACAACAAACTTTTTCACTCAATATCTTTCATAGAATAATCTTTTGTCTAAATTAAATTCAACCTTTTTAATCAAAGGCAGAAAACGCTTTAGACATTGAACATTTCTGAAACAGCAAAGAACTTTTTCTCTATACTTTTGCACAGATCATTACTGTTACAAACAAAGAAATTGTAAATTGTGTATATAAAATTTAATCTGTTGTTTCAAACATGTATTTTTTGTCATGATTGAATATCGTTACCATTTGGTCATTTCTTATAATTTATGTTTTTTTGATATTGCATATTTTATTTGCAATATCAAAAAACTTATATATTCACGCAGCCTTCCTAAATCAAGTTTTCATAAGCGCTAATAAAATAAAGGGACTTAATTCGGTCTTACAAAGTTACTTCCCTTTTATTTTTATGGATGTTCTTTTGCATTTTTTATTTTTATTATTATTTCCTTTGATTTCTGTTGAAAAGTCATTTCCTTCGGGGCGGGGTACCAACCAGAGATCTAAGGACAGAAATGGCATCCTTGCATTTCCCACTGAACAATTTTTGTAAAAAAATAAGAGCCCCTAATACAGCTCTCATTTTATAGAAAATCCCTTCGTTACGGTCTGTATTTATGAGAACAATCTTTTGTATTTTTTTCACTGTGTCAGTCACAACTTTTACCAATGAAACTGCGGGCCCCAACCACAACTGGAAGTATGTCTTCATGTGCCTTTTTTTTATTTCCACTTATCATTGTATTTTGATAGTTTTCTGAAAATCTTCAAAGATTATTATTGAATAATAAAGACAAAAGGAAATTTATCTTAGCCGACGCGTTTTGTCCTCCGTTGGACTTTATCAAGTCAAATGCAAGGATTTTATTTTGTAATCAATTTGTCTTGATAAAATTCCACAGAGGAGAAAACTCATCGTAAGATAAGGTTTATGTCTTTTTACAGCTATACTCTATCTGAAGTTTTTATACATTACTATTATTATTATTGTTGTTGTTGTTGTTGTTGTTGTTGCTATTTTTCTTCTTCGCAATTATTAAATAAAAGACAACTGACATGTTCAGTGATTTATAGGCGGGTTGGTGTTTGGGGACATAAGTGAGATACAGCGTGAACCCCTTTTTATACCCAGTTTTCTTTTTTTTTATTACTCTATTATCTGAAAAAATTATGAAAATATTTTAAGCAATCTAATATTTTAAATTCTACATACTTTGGATTTATAGACATTTACTTTGGAATACGTTTTTTGAGAAAAATGTTAGGAATTTACCAATTTTCTGAAACTGGAGAATTTTTGACCAAAAATTTAATAAACCATATTCACCGAAGACTTGTCCTTATAAACATTATGAATTACAAAAAAAGAATTTCTCGAATTTTGAAAACATAATTAAGTGAATGGGGGAGGTGGAAAGAGAAAATAGATTAAACAATATATTTTTATAACGATTTTCTAAAGAAAAGCAAAGTTTAAAAAATAATTTTATTTATTTCATTAAAATTCTTAATTTTGCAAGAACTCCCGGTTCAAAATGTTTTTCACTACAAAAAGAATGTGCTTGTTGCGGACCCGATAGCGTTACAGCGCTGGCCTACGAAAATGAGGCCTTGTGCCAGACACTACACACGACTACCGAATCCACAAACTAAGTAAAAATAAATAAGATATATGAGACGTGTTCTTTCTACTGTACAAACGTACAGCAAAAATAAGTAGACAGGCAAAACAACGAAAGGTAAAGGAACAAACATAAAATTTTATTAGCGTTTAACAAGTAATTGTCTACAGTGGAGACCATCAGTAAAGTTACTGGAAATGTTGTAATTGAAAAAGAGGCCAAGTAGATTGTCTTCAGTGGAGACCTTCAGTAAGTTACTGGAAATGTTGTAGTTGAAAAAGAGGCAGTGACTAGTAGATTGTCTTCAGTGGAGACCTTCAGTAAGTTACTGGAAATTTGAAAGCAATGGAAAGGCCGTGTCAAGTAGTCACAAAAGATAGGTAAGGTTCCGCTTTGACGCCAAAAACATTGTCATCAAAATTCTAAAAAATAATTTGAAAAAATCAATTTTACATCTAATAACCCATTAATTCTTCCTCTTAATAACAGTAAAATAATTTTGAATATAAAGTTTTATTTTTATTATCTTTTCAGTGTTTTTTCCATCATGTATCTTTCTATTTTAGCGAAATCAGAGGTACATACTCAGATCTTTTATATATTATACCTACTCTTCTTTCTTTTTTTCTTTTACACGATAAAAAGTTTAGTAATTGCTTTAAATTATCATTAAGGATCAAAGCCATATTTCGAAAGTGTCCTAACATTTTTAGTTTTTTCATATCTATTATAAAACGCAAGTTTGAATTTTCGTCGTTTAATAATTTTAATAAAACCTGAGAAATCGTCAAAATATTTTATAAGACGAAACAAAATCAAAAGCAAATAAAGACATTCAACCAACAAGAATAACGAAATCAAACCACCTTATTTTATAAGAAAAATATTTTATCTACCTTTTCTTTCGTGTATATATCTTTCCAAGGGAAATAACTTTTGCATACACTTACAAAAGTTATCTCCCATGTTACTATGAAATTTTAACCTAAATTGTTAATGATAATGGTAATATTTCTTTATAAGGATACATTCAGTATCTATATTTAAGTCCACTGTTATCGCTCTTTCCAATTTTGATGGGGGTTTCCTTCCTAACCATTTGCTTGAAGTCGTGTGGACATCAACATCTTGACTGCGTCATTATTTTCTCTATCAGTTAAATTTAGTATGCATTTTAATTTATGCTGTTGATGAAATTTCTCAAGTGATGTGGTCTCAGTTGTTTGGTAAGAGTCTGTAGCGGCAGCGCAGAATATTCGAAGAAGTACGATACTTGCTAAGACCTACAGGCTTCATTCACTCGCAAGCATTTCTAACCATTGATTTGTGAAAGAGGTTGTATACAGATGACCGAATAGATATTTCTGAACGAGTTCGATGCTATGTATGACATCCGCATGAAAACCCTGATCTGATGAAACAATTTAAGAATATAACTCGAGTTCCTAGGTTAATGTTTTTGGTTTTGCAGCATGTTTAATTTTTTTATCTCCTATACGAAACTCGTTATAACAGATCCAACAACTGAGGTATTCGAAGTGTTCCGTATTTATTTATTAATCCGCTTAGATAAAAAGAAATAAATCGGGGAAATTAATAAAGTCTTTCACGACAAATTTCCTAGTGTGGAAGAGAACATAAAAATTGAAAATTCCGACTTTTATCTGAGTAAGAAAACTACTGGGAAATTCAATTCCTTCGGCCATTTTAAATATTTTCTTCATTAATGTTTTTTTAATCTTTTCTTCTGTAGTGAAGAAAACAAGATCTAGATTTAAAATCCAAATATTAAGCTCTGACTCATTAATTTTGTTAGAAATTAAAAAGACTCGAATTTATAAACTTTGCTTAACACACACGCAAAAGCTAAGAAAATCGGTATTTGAAAGTCTACATAATTTATCACATCCTGGTACATCAGCCTCTATAAGACTCATAAAAGCAAGATATTACTAGCCTGAAATGACCAAGTCGATAGAAACCTGGTGTAAGGAATGCCAGCAGTGACAGCAAGCAAAAATAACAGCACATACAAAAAGTAAAGTTCGCCTGTCAAGCGATTATCTCTACCTTCACCCTCACCTCTTTTATACTTGATAAACGAACGGAACATTTTAAGACTGAGCGATGACTTCAAAGACATTCCTACCCTACGATAACGCTCATACATGCATACATACATACATCCACACATACGTTTCTGCCTACGTACACATAAACTCATTCTTACAAGGACTACTACGAACATTTTGACGACCTTGTATCAACTAAAATACATTAATTTTATTTGTAAAGACCTTAATTGATTTATATGTATATAAATTTGTTGTTTCATTTTACAATTTGATTTTCTTGTTTTATACCCCTTTTATGGTGGACTATCTAACTAAGAAGACCAAATCAAATTAATCTGTTTCAACACTCATACACTTCACTATAACTGATAACCCACGATACTTCTACATTCTTTTTTTGATTCGTTTTTATTTTGTATGAACAAAATTTCAGTGGCAATTCTACATTTGAGGGAAAAAATTGTATGTAAATAAATTTCATCGTCAAATCTTTGTGACATTAATAGGGGTTAAGGCTGGGAAAACTTCGGATATAAATAATGGTGTCCAGTCTATAGAAGTAGAGTTATTTGTGAAAAGTTTTTATCTGTTAAAATATATCGCAATAACTTATATTATTTCTTTTAGGTCGAAAATATGCCAAAATTAAAATTAAGCTAAATAAAAGTTTAAATAAAATGGTTTATTCCAAATTCAGAGAAAAAAGTGAATGCAGCCCAAATATCGAATGAAACTAAGGCGAATGTAAAAATGTTCAAATATCGACTGCTGGAGATACTCGGATGATCCATAAAATGACAGGAAGCTACAGAAGCGGGGTGCGCCTATATCTCTTTATATTCACATGGATTCGCTGTAGCGTTAGGTGGGCGGAAATTTATGCATTGATTTTTCTTTTTAATTACTTTAATTTTAATTTTTTTATTGAAATTTTTTTTTTCACATATTTTCAATCCGTTGTTGGTTGATTCTGCAGTTCCGAAAACCGTCAATACGATTGGATTTATACACTTAGCTTAAATTATAACGAAAAAGGAGTTAATGGTGACACAAATTCATTCAACTTCTTGTCAGTTCGACAACATCTGGCAGAATGAACGAATGGATGCTTCCTTCCATTGTTTACATTATTCAGACTGTTATCCTCATCTTCATTGCCATATTCACAACGTTTCGGCCGTTGTACGCTCCGGCCTTCTTCAGGTGATTGGAATTTCGAACCGAATCCTTTATTTCGTCCATCGGGGGCGGGGGGGGTAGATTGTTCTAGTTCCACGTGCCATGCCTCTTCCGGGTGTCTCAGTTATTTCTCTTTAACTCAATTCTCCAAGTTTTTTCGTTCATCACTGCTGTAGCCTGGTATTGAACTCACAACTCTTTGGGTCTAATCACTGGATCTAATCAACGTCTTTAACCACTGGTTCATGTGTCCTTGATAACAGTCCGAATAATGTAAATAATACAAATAATCATAATACCTCATCTCATAGATATAGAGGCCGAAACGTTGTGAATATGGCAATGAAGATGAAGATAACAGTTCGAATAATGTAAATAATGCAAGTAATCATAATACCTCATCTCATAGATATAGAGGCCGAAACGTTGTGAATATGGCAATGAAGATGAGGATAACAGTTCGAATAATGTAAATAATGCAAGTAATCATAATACCTCATCTCAGAGATATAGAGGCTGAAATATTGTGAATATGGCAATGAAGATGAGGATAACAGTCCGAATGATGTAAATAATGTAAGTAATCATAATACCTCATCTCAGAAATCCAATCACCTGAAGAAGGCCGGAGAGTAATAAGGTCGAAACGTTGTGAGTATGGCAATGAAGATGAGGATAACAGTCCGAATAATGTAAATAATGCAAGTAATCATAATACCTCATCTCAGAGATCCAATCAGCTGAATAAGGCCGGAGCGTACAACGGCCGAAACATTGTGAATATGGCAATGAAGATGTGGTAACAGTCTGAATAATGTAAATAATGCAAGTAATCATAATACCTCATCTCAGAGATATAGACAGATATGAATGTTTTCGTCATACTGGGGACATTTATCACACAAAAATGTCGATCATTGCTTACTACCTTACAGAATTATCTCCTTATATGAACAAAAAATTAAAATTGTGAACGTTAAATTCATTTCCTCAATTACATTTTATAGATTTTTGTAAATACCCAATTGTATACTTTCTTATTTTTGATACATGGTCGACTCAAGTTTATTGAACTTAAGGTTAGTGTGGAATATTTGTCGTCATTCTTGAGACCTCTACACGTTCTACAGTGTTGACTATCGCCCACCTTGCCCAAATGTACCAAATTAATAGAATGTCATCTAGTGTCTGTATATATTACCCCAATGGAAAATTTACGATCCATCATTAAGAGATGTATTTCAGTAGAACGTGGGAAACAATAAAAACTGACAAAAATAATATAAAAGTCGAAATAGTAGAAAAGTAACTAAATCAATGGTTGAAAGATTGATGAATGTTATATAATGTCAAGAAGCTAACATTAACATGTAAGATAAGAAAATAATAATTTCTTCAGATCATATGACAATTTGTGTTAATCAAATATGTTTCTATGGCATATATCTGTTGATACTGGTTTACATAATAAAAACTAACGAATAAAACAAATTATTTTTAATAATATTTTTAATAAGGAGAAATATTTATTCATAAGCTGAAATTCCGATAATATATCTGACTCATATAAACATTAGTTTTTCCTGAGATTTTATGAGTATCGCTTCGTAAATTCGGATGAGGAATTGGTTACAAATTCCGGACATGAGGGGTTATATTTAGATTAAAATAAAAGAACTGAAATCAGGTTGAACATTTATTTTCAATGTTTTATATTAAACAAAATAAGCTAATGGTGAGTGAAATATATCGGAACTGATTTTAAGGAAAAAGAAATAAATTATGTAATGTTAATGAAAATTCATTAAATTAAGTATGCCACGTATGGAAAACAAATAATATAATTTTTTAATCGCTGTTGCATGATGATTCTTTCTCTTCTAATGTCATTCTCAATTTTTTCCACATTTCGTTTTGCTTTTGTTCTTGAATTTTTTTAAATGAAAAACACTTTTTAACTCTGCGCACATAATTGCAATCGTCATAGCTGAATGCTGGCTTTCTTTCCATAAAACTAACAACCTTTTCAATAGCTTTTTCAATTTCTGTCCAGGTTTCATCACAATCATGTTTTTTATTTCTTTGTTCATTGTGACAGTGTGAACGCTTGAGAATAGTTTATTTGGAAGATTTTATATCATACAATGTTGACTTCTCTATGGTGAACTCAGCCATTAGTTACAATGAACTTTCACCAGCGTCTAGTCTGTTTAAAATTTCGACTTTTTGTGATAACTCCAAAGTTGTTCTTTCCCTCTTATTCCCATCATCTTTTGCACCAATACAAGCCATTAGGGTAAAATAAGCATAAGCAATTATCCAAAGTAAATTTCCTGAAAAAACGGAAATTTCAAATCAGTTACATATCACCCAAATAGTTCAAAAATACTCATCAAAATCAAGTCCGGGTATGCAGGATTCCGGATATGAGGCTCTCCGGGTATGCGGGATTCCGGATATGAGGGATTCCGGATATGAGAATCTCCGGATATGAGGGATTCTACTGCACAATTTTTTTCTGAAAATCCTGACTTGTAATTTAAAATCTGACTGTGTAGATAAATGCGTAAAACATTTATATAACACCTGAATATAACCGAGGAAATACTAATTCTTTCTTTTACGTACTGTGTCCCTTCAGGACGGTTTTGGCTCTCCACAACTTCCTTTTTCTTGTAATGTTTGTATTTTTACCATCCTTCCTACCCCACCCCGTTCCACCATCCATTCACCCAAGATGGCTGAGTAGGTGTGCCCCGACAATCCCTACCCCTATCTTTTTGATACGCCCTGTGAATGCAAAATTCTCCAAGCCTTCCATCCTCATTATGTGTACAATAAATGTCTACTGTCTCTTTCTGATTCGAAGTATAAGTATCCTTTTCGTTTCTAATGTTCGAACAAATTTCTAGTTACTCACATGCTCGGGCCATGAATATTCTCAGCATCCTTCTGTATAACCATGTTTCTTTAATGCCTCAAGTCTTCTCTTCGTCTGTGTCCGGAATTCACTGACATATCGGAGAATTGATATAACATAGCAGTTCAGCAATTTTTTTATTTCTTTCTCATTAAATTTTTCTATTATGTCCATCACAACATTATAAATAAATATGCAATGTATTATTTACTCACTTTGAAAACCGCCATTTCGGTATGAAACGCGATGACAAATTGTTTAATGTTTATAGAAATTGGATTATACCCAATGGGAAGGAACTCCATAAACAGTATTTAAAATCCTTGGAGTTATGTCCCTTGAGAAATTGTATCATCTGCGTAATAATGAATGCAGATATATTGATTGAGTTACCATAGACGGAGTTCATGAACTCTGTAGCCTTCGCATTTACAATCGCTGGGCGAGTACTTTCTTTACGTTTCATGCAAGCAATTTTGGGGCAAAATATCGCATCACCTTCCCACAGTTCATATTTAGCTTCCTGTAAATAATAGCTTTTCCCAAAGCTAAAAACCGTCATTTAAAATCTATAAAGTCCTGGGTGGGATTTAAGGAAGACGAGACAATAGAACTGATGAGAGAAAATTTTGTAAAATGTTTTCAAGAATGGGATGGACTCTGAGATAAATGTCTAAAACCCCAGTGGGAAGAATTTCAAAGGGACAATTGAACCATTGTGTTTAGTTAACCAATTTCCGTTAATAACAAATAGTTCTACCATTTCTGGACACATCTCATACAGTGTATAAAATAAAAAGAGCGAAACTTTCTTTCCGACTTAAAGTTTCACAAAATTTTATCGCAATATAAATATATACTGTATACATATATATAATATAGAAGGCTCAAACACTAATAGTTCATGGTTATAATTTATTACATTGGAATCGTAATCACGATCCAATTCATCAGACCTACAAATTTGAATTTGTAGGTCTGATGAATTGGATTGTGATTACGATTCCAATGTAATAAGTGAATTTGTGGGCTCGTCCACAGCCCAGTTTTACCCTCTTCGTATAATGCACTATTCCATTACATCAACTTTCATACAAGCAATGTCAGCGAGCTACTATTGGTTATTCTCCGCAAATCTAGCTCACTGATTAGTCCTTTTCGACCAATCAAGTAACCCGCACGTGTACAAGCAATTTTTGGCGCAATTCTTCCCGGAGCCGAGACACGTGACTACGACCGTATATAAACCCAAGAACACGTGTGACCGCGAGAAGACAGCACAACACAGCAGCAGAGTTCGTCACCGCGAGAAAACAACAACAACAACGCAGCAGACAATTTCGACCGCTCACTCCAAGCTTCAAAATGTGACTCTCAAAGAACTTCCGTCTTGACTAACACAGTCAGACGTTAAAGAACTTTACAACAAATCGTGCAAGTATAATTCCAGCATCATTTATCCAACTTGCATAATACACAAATCAAACTCTGACTCAACCACCATTTGGAATTAACCTTTCTCTCTCAATCAAACAAAAACTTTTCAAACCTCAATTATTATACTTAAAAAGTGACATTTTCCCTCACTACGAAATAAGTCATAATGACAAAAATTCACTCAATCTTCTAAACTGCATTTTTAGTAATCAAGTCTTTCGTTATGAGTCTAGGTACAAATAATTACCTAATCAAAGGGACGCAACTCAGTCTCACTTTTCAGTTAACATGCATGTAATTTCAATACGTAACAAATTCAATTGTTATGTTTTTAACTCTA
Organism: Acanthosepion esculentum; assembly: GCA_964036315.1. Taxonomy (NCBI): domain Eukaryota; kingdom Metazoa; phylum Mollusca; class Cephalopoda; order Sepiida; family Sepiidae; genus Acanthosepion; species Acanthosepion esculentum. Next base: position 110,865,155 of record OZ038492.1, read on the forward strand.
TGTTTTTTTGGTATTTTACCATTGCTGATTATTTCCACACCTTTCCTAACAAAAATAAATAATTGTGAGGAACAGCCCTTCAACACGCAAACAACATGGTTACACCAGAACACACGCCTTCTCACTCAGGGCGCGTTCCCCAACAAATTTAATGTAATAATTGAATGTAATTTTGAATTTGTAGGTCTGATGAATTGGATCGTGATTACGATTCCAATGTAATAAATTATAACCATGGAATATTAGTGTTTGAGCCTTTTTTAATATATTATTACTCTGCCCTGGACATTGAGTTCTACCTGGATTCTATCCTCTTGGAAATTTATATATATATATATATATATATATATATATATATATATATATATATATATATATATATTGTAGAACCCAAATTCTACATTATTCCAATGCCCAAATTAGTTGGGTCAAATCTGTGTAAAAAGTGGATCTCAGAACACTTTCAATTTCATACACCTTCAAAAAATCTCAAGCCCTCATTGGTTAATATACAAGTAGGCGTGACTATCCACCCACGCTTAACTAATTTTTACAGCTTGTGACTGAAATCCAAGTTCACGCCAAGTCTCTGTGAGCCACCCGAAGCAAATATAAACAGAAACTCGTTCACACTCGCCAGTGAGAATTGTGACATCAATGGAATTGCAACTAAACTTCACGTCACACAATTTTAAGTTTTTTCGTTCATACGAACATCATACAACTTAACGATATTGACACTCACTCATCAAAACTTATCAGTGAACTTTATTCACTCACCAAATTCCTTTACACAGAAGTTAAACAAATTCCTGCTAACAAAATCAATTTATTTCTCTACATTCGAGAGCATTGTATTACACAAAACAATCAAAGGTAGATAACTACTTTGATCATAAAGATAGCGGACGAAAACTGCGCCGAAGCACAAGACCAGATGTAGTAGCAATATTTCATGCATAGAGGAATGGTAGAGTGATAAATTTAAAAAGATATTCGGGCGGGAAAGATTGTCTAGCACGACACAGTTAAGCAAAGTTCTTGGCAGCTGACCTAGCGACTGACTCGATATAATCGTTACAATTTATATAAGTAGAAAACATTAGACCAAGAAGGCATAATCAGTTACTCTTCTGGGGGTTAGCATCAGCCATGCTGATTGAAGACAAAAGGTTCTCTAAGGTGATTGAAAAACAGCAGTTTCGTTTTGGAGGTGCTAAAACTAACAAGCCATTTGTCGCAGTTAGCTCCTCCTCAGTTTCCTTAATCCTTCAACAGGGGTCTCTCTCCCCTGAGTATAAATACTGGCTGACTTTTCTCTCTCTTTCTCTTTTCCGGCTTACGCACACGGGCGGTCATCTTTCTCGACTCAGACCTCGGGCCGCAACCTCGCGCGTGAGGCGAGGTAAAAAACTTTCTCTTTTTCACTTACACCAATATGTGACCTCGCACAGAGACAGCGTTTCCCAAATTCTGGGAGACACGCTAAGGACAATACGCGTACGTACGGACACTCAACACACACACACACATAACTTGTCCATACAAAAGTAAAACACTCTGTAACCTTTCATGTCTTCGTGTCATTGTAATTTGTTATTAATATATATTTGTTGCATACATGTATATCGGTCTTGTTTGTTTCTTTATCTTCTTTGGACTCCGTTAAAGTCCAACATTCCTATGTAGCTGGACCGGCCAGCAGGAAATCTTAACCCAGAGATATCTCCTCACATCCTCACTTTCACACCCCGCACGGACCTCTACACATTTCTTGCCCAATTTAACAACAGTCATTTTCGATTTTAACTGCCAATTTGACCTTATAGAAACTATTAGATTTACAATTAAGACAAGAGTAAATAGTTGGTACATCGTCATAGATACCGAATCGAGAACTGATGGCATCGGGAACGTTGTTGATAAAAATTAGGAACAAAGTAGTTTTGAGGATAGAGACGTGAAGGACACTTGAATCTGGCTACAGCAGAGGTGAGCGAAAACTTGGAGAGGTGAGTTAAATAACTGATACTGAGATAATCGGAAGAGGCATGACACGTGAAAGTAGAACAATGGACGAAATAAAGGATTCGGTTCGAAATTCCAATCACCTGAAGAAGGCCGGAGTGTACAACGGCGGAAACGTCGTGAAAATGGCAACAAATATGTCTATGTAGAGCAAGTGTGGCCCGAGTTAAAGTAGGGGGGTTCAGTCACACGGACGGGCAGACAAGAATTGCCGTTAATTTATTTAGAAGATATATCAATCTATATAACATTAATCAGCTCTGTCAAATTTTATATTTGTATCAATCCTATATATATATATATGTGTGTGTGTGTGTGTGTGTGTGTGTGTGTGTGTGTGTGTGTGTGTGTGTGTGTGTGTGTGTGTGTGTGTGTGTGTGTGTAAGGAAAATCTTATGAAAATTAATGACAGAGTATAATTTTTTTTTCTTTAGGACGTCATCGGACTAAAGTGATATTTACATTGACGTAACTACGCATGCGCCCGAAGGAGAAGAGACGCTGAAATTATAATCATTTAAATCAATTTAAATTTAATTCCATAACTTATTTAGGGTTCTTTCAACCTTCCTTAGACCATAACACTTGCCAGAAACTAAAAATATTGATTCTTTATCATTTTAGAAGTGGGGTACCTGTTCATATTATCGATACAGTGTAAAATCAATCCCTGACTTTATATAGAGTTATTAGACCTTACCGTTCTGCGTACGAAAACCTTTTTATTTATTTTTTTATTTTTTACAAAAATATTTCTTCTTAATAAAAAAAACATACGGACATGAACATTTTAAATTAAAGAACAAAAATTTACATAAATTGAAAACGTATATATCTTTTTATTCTTCATTTAAGATAAATAATTAATATCCCCCATTTTAGTGCCTGTGCTTCAGGAAAAAAAAACACCGTAGAAAAGGTTTTTAAAATTTTACGTTTTAAAAATTGTAAAATTAAAAAAGAATATGCAGATATAAATGATGTAAACACAATTTCAAACTTTAAATTTGTAAATAACAGTTAGGTTCAATAACTCTATAAAAAAGCCATGCATCGATTTTATAATGTATCGATATTAGGAACAGGATCGCCTCTTTTAAATCAATAAAAAAAAATCAGTATCTTTTAATTATGACAAATGTCTTTGCTTGTGGAAGATCTAATAAATACTAATCTATAAAATTATACCCCGAAAAAATTCCCCCCTATTTTTTACGAGTGGACCACAATATTTAAGTAGTGCCGGGGGTTGAAGCAGAAAAGTGATATCACTCGATAGAATTATGTGATGATCTCATAAATGTCGAAGTCTGAACTTTCAGAGCGTGGAACCGAGGAGCGTGTGACAGAAACGTAAGCATTGTGATTGCCAAGAGTTCCTTTTGTAATTGACCAGCCCAATAGCTACAAAGTAATCGCTTTATTATTGATTCAAACCTCCCGCTTTCTTTTGCTTATACCTGTTAGAGAGGAAGAAGAAATCGAAGCAAAAGTGATAGAGAGAATGAACAATTTAGTGATGATGTCTGTTTTAATGTACATATGAGGCCAAAAGTAAGATGAATGCGAAAATGGGGAGGAGATGGCGAGAGAAGCCAACAGAACAAGAAAATAACGACGCCCGCATGATGTAGACTTAAGCACAATGTCTTTGTAACGTCGTGGCAAGATTTCAGACGACTTTGTTCGCAATGCAAACAATCCATTGACTGCTTTATCGGGGCCTAAATTCAGAACATGTGATGTTTCACGTGATGGTCATATGTTGAAGTACATAAAATTAGTCTATGGCAGCGACCTATGAAATGTTTAAGCATATGTCTAACTTCAAGAACAAGGTTTAATTATCAGTTACAACTAAAATAAAAGAAGGTTTTCCCCTGTTATTATTTCTTTCTTTCTCTTAGGAAAACAAATCTATGCGCGCCTACAAGTGAAAATGGTTTTCATATTAAAAATGAACAACAAACATCTCGACGTGGAATAATGGTTTATACGCTAATCTCGCAGATTACGAAGACTATAGGGACTTCGTTCCAAACTGGGTGCCTCACATCTATAACCGTATGTTTGATGATGCTAAACTTCGAAAATAAATATCAAATGATTAGTAGCCACATGTACAGGGTACGATGGGTAAACTGTCGCCATTTTATATTTTTAATTACGCGCATGCGCGTTGTTTTCTATTTATTTTGTCGACTGCATAGTATAGTAGGGTCAGTTTGGCACCGTCTGTGAGAAAAAGAGCACCATGACGCAATTCACTCCGCCGGAAATTTGGAAACGGCATGTTGTTCGACTGAATTTACGCCGGATGCTCCAATACAAACATTTCAGAGTGTTTAGGTGTCAATCTGAGGACAGTGCACAGAATTCGGAAAGAGTTGGATGAGTCTAATGGTGATTACGAAGATGTTTGAAGTGGTCACTAGTGAAGGTGACGTTATGTCTCCATTCATCTCCCCACAGGACATCAGACTCGACACAGAGGGCTACATCAAGTGCCTTGAGAGGGTAGTGCTACTCTGGGTCAAGAGAGTGGCTGCTGGAAGACCCTATATCTGTTAACATGATTCTGCACCATGCTACACAAGCAGGAGAACCCAGTGATGGCTCTCAGACAATTTCTGCGACCACCTTTTACATCTGGCCACGTAGCTCCCCAGAGGGCAACCCCCTTGATTATAATGAGTGGGCCGCAGTTGAGCGACAGACCAACAAAACTCCTTTTAACACCAAAGATGAACTGAAGGCAAGGATTATGGTTCATTAACCAACTTAAACAAGGAGACCGTCCAGAAGATTTGCAGGAGATTCCGAAATCGTCTGGAGAACGTGATTGAATCGAATGGCGATTTTATTGAATAAATTTACTCTTTAGTATTTGAAGATATTTTTGTTTAATTTTGGTAAATATATCTGTTAAAATGAAATGTGAGTGGTATTTTATTTTCTGCGTAACGTAATTTAGACGACATTTTATCCATCGCACTTTGTATAAGATTCGTGATGACAGTCAAGCTTTTCAGTTGATACATATATATATATATATATATATATATATATATATATATATATATATATGTGTGTGTGTGTGTGTGTGTGTGTGTGTGCGTGTGTGTGTGTTTGTGTGTGTGTGTGTTTATTTATTTATTTATTATAATTTTATCATATAGACAAAACCATTTTACTCACTACAAAGATGCAACTTGGTTTCAGTGCATTTCAACTGCACTTCGACGGGTGAGGGTCGAAAATGGTTATGAACAATCCTGCTTGTAGGCAAGCCGAATGTGAAACGTCGCTTCCTTTTTTCCAAAAACATACATAAAAAAATGGTGAAGGAGTGAAACAATAGTGCTTGTCGATAGCAGTTTGGTGAAGAATGGATGGGGTGTTTTATGTTGACTGGTCTGTGGAAATTTCTTTGCCGATAAACACCGGTCAAAAGTTTAGGCACATCATCTCACAAGCGTCCTAAGAGTGAGAGGTAGGGGAGGAAAGATGGAGATAGGGGATAGTATTACGTTGGAGTAGGTAAAAATTGTAGCGATAGTTCTAGAAGTAATTGGGAATGTTATTTTTGGTTTACTATAAAAGTTCTAGAGCTGAATTGCATGTATTTATGTTGGGGGTTATCACTACTAATTCTGTAATCACTCCGTCAATTTTTTTTGTATGTATATTTTTCTTCTCGAACAAATGGAAAAAAGGAAGTGATGTTTCACATCCGGCTTGCCTACAAGCAGGATTATTCATAACCATTTTCGACTCTCACCCGTCGAAGTGCAGTTGAAATGCACTAAAACCAAGTTGCACCTTTGTAGTGAGTAAAATGGTTTTGTCTATATGATAAAATTATAATAAATAAATAATTATCGCTCTACTATTGGTATCGAGCCCTCTTTTGGATTAATGCTGTGAATGTTGGAATTTATATATTATTTTCGTTCTCATCGCATCGGATATATATATATATTAAATAAACGTCTAGCCACACTGATGAGCTGTGAAACAGCGAAACAGTCTGTCTGTGGATGACAAATATATATATATATATATATATATATATATATATATATATATATATATATATATATATGGGATGCTGGGAATTTTAATTTTCCTTTCTTTTTGTATATAATTGAAGCCGACTTCATTCAGATTTTTTTTCATTTTGTTTCCATCACTGTTGTTATTAGATTATAGTGGACCGTGGGGGGTGAAGATATGAAGAGATATCAGAAAGTTAAAATTTCCTGCTCGCCGGTCCAGCTACATGAGAATGTCGGACTTTAATTAATTCCAAAGAAGACAAAGAAAACAAACAAGGCCGATATACATGAGTAAACAAATATATATTAATAACAAAACAAGTTAAACAAAGACATGGACTGTTACATAGAGTTTGTATGGAGAAATTATGTGTGTGTGTGTTGTAAGTGTTCGTACGTACGTGTATTGTTCTTAGCGCGTTCCCAGAATTTGGGAAACGCTGTATCTGTGAGAGGTCACACATTGGCCTAAGTGGAAAAAGAGAGATTTTACCTCGTCTTCGCGCGAGGTATCCTATGTAAAAAAAAGAGAGAGAGAAGGGCCAGCCAGTATTTATACTCAGGGGAAATAGACCCCTGTTGAAGGATTAAAGAACTGAAGAGAAGCTAACTCCGACAAGATATCCTACACTGTGATATTAAAATATCTGCCAGGAATGGTGATATTTTGTCAGGCCACAAATTTATTGCGATCAAGGCACTCTCTAAATCTTTACTTTTTAGTCAATTATTTCCCTTTGATCAGAGTAGCATTTTTTATATCAAAATTGTAGTTAGTTTCCTTACGGTGAACAACTAATGAATTTAATCGTTTGGCTTCTACTGTCACACATTTTATAATACATTGAGTACTCTTTGTGGATCAGTTTTAATATTTAATATTACTAGGATCTACCTGGATTATATACCTAGGGATCTATTACCTGTACTATATATATATATATATATATATATATATATATATAGTTTACGAAAAACTAGGTAATCCGTATGGGTAGACCCAAGGAGGATAAAATCCAGAGAGCTCAATGTAAATCAGAGCTAATAATTTAAATAAAAACAGACCACTTTAAGGTTCCATGTAATAAATTATTTCACCACAGTCCTTTTAAAGGACCGCGGATCATCAGACTTTACTTCCAAAGGTTGAAACGAAAAATTTTTCGTTTCAACCATTGGAAGTAAAGTCTGATGATCCGCAGTCCTTTAAAAGGGCTGTGGTGAAATAATTTATTACATGGAACCTTAAAGTGGTCTGTTTTTATTTAATATATATATATATATATATATATATATATATATATATATATATATATATATAAAAACTAAAATGTAACCTCAATTATTCTGTTAACATTAAACCTCTATATTATATTATGTATTTGGGTGGGGATCCTTGCGCGTCGTATAAGAGATTTCCTGCCAGTTAACCATTACATAAACATAGCTGTCCAGAAGACTGGGATACCTGGCTTTTTTTAATTTCCTGTGTAAGGTTTGGGAAATTATAATGAAATATTTCAGAGCAGCTTTTATGAAGTTCACTGTTGGTAACTATATCACCAAGTGGCAAGATCTCAAGGTCGGCATCATGTTGGGGGTGGGGGGTGATGTCACCACTTCTTTTCATTATGTCCGTGGAACTTATATTATGCGTGCAGCAAACACAGCAAAGGAATGGTGACGAAGGCATAAATGGTTCTTTTCTTCTTTCAGCACGTTGATGGATGGCATGACCATTCTGGTCCTGTCTAAGGTAAGTACCAATGAACTGCTGCAACACTACCCTAAGCTCTTCACATCGGCAAAGAATGAAGACTGAACCCAAGAAAAAACAGCGATTATCTTTACTCGGCGGCTCTGTCAGGGAGATTCACTTCTGCGTTAGGAGTGACATGAGCCCAACAGTCAAAGAGAAGTCAGTGAAGAAGTTCGGAATTCTGTGTGAAATTCCACTGACTGATCGGCACCGAGGCAAAGAGATGCAAAAAGGGGCACTAGGTGGACTTCAATATTCTCGTAGATACACACTTGTTAAAACACTAAAATCTGAAAAAAAAAAGTTTTCACACGCTATTTTAATACTGTAGCCATTAACGTTAAGTAGAATTGAAATATAGCCGAGTCAAAAAAAATATCATTCAATATGAAACACGGACAAAGGCTGCAAAACCAGATGTCAACTAAAAAAATGACATAAAAATATACGAAGAATCTTTTTATTGTCATTTTTATATAACGAGCATAGATAGATAGATAGATAGATAGATAGATAGATAGATAGATAGATAACCAGACTGACATTGATAGATAGATAGATACATACATACATAAATAGATAGATAGATAGATAGATAGATAGATAGATAGATAAATAGATAGATAGATAGATAGATAGATAGATAGATAGATAACCAGACTGAGATAGATAGATAGATAGATAGATAGATAGATAGATAGATAGATAGATAGATAGATAGATAATAAACAGCCTGATATAGATAGATAGATAGATAGATAGATAGATAGATAGATAGATAAACAGCCTGAGATAGATAGATAAACAGCCTGAGATAGATAGATAGATAGATAGATAGATAGATAGATAGATAGATAGATAGATAGATAGATAGATAGATAACCAGACTGAGATAGATAGATAGATAGATAGATAGATAGATAGATAACCAGACTGAGATAGATAGATAGATAGATAGATAGATAGATAGATAGATAGATAGATAGATAGATAGATAGATAATAAACAGCCATAGATAGATAGATAGATAGATAGATAGATAGATAGATAGATAGATAGATAGATAGATAGATAGATAACCAGACTGAGATAGATAGATAGATAGATAGATAGATAGATAGATAGATAGATAGATAGATAGATAGATAACCAGACTGAGATAGATAGATAGATAGATAGATAGATAGATAGATAGATAGATAGATAGATAGATAGATAGATAGATAACCAGACTGAGATAGATAGATAGATAGATAGATAGATAGATAGATAGATAGATAGATAGATAGATAGATAGATAATAAACAGCCTGAGATAGATAGATAGATAGATAGATAGATAGATAGATAGATAGATAGATAGATAGATAGATAATAAACAGCCATAGATAGATAGATAGATAGATAGATAGATAGATAGATAGATAGATAGATAGATAGATAGATAGATAGATATTGCTTTGGTACCAAAGCCCTGCCTGACCCTGAACTAATCACTGGTGGAATATGTTACAGTGCTTGTATGGATTTATTTATTATGTGTGTTTGTGTAAATATAATTTCGACCAACATTTCTGAAGATATTAAATATTCAATAATTAAACGAAACTCTGCGTGAATTTTTTTAATATGCCAATGTTTAATCAGATAATCTGCAGAATATCTTTAAAAAGAAAACACACATTGCAACTACCTTTGTTTTTGTAGTAACCACATAACAATCCAATGTAAGTAATATGAACAAATCGGCTGAAACAATCAATTTGGTCAGCAACACAATGTATTTACTTCGTTTTAGTCACACTCAAACAGAGAAGAAACGTTTATAAAATAGAGAAAAACACGAAGGACTATACGAATATATGGGACAAAAAATTAATTATTAATGTGTAAACGAGCGGGTGGCAATGAATATGAACATCTGTCCAAATTTGAATCGCTCCTGGGTAAGACGATAAACTACGACCAACAACAAGGCCTTCGTTGCCAAGGTTTTGAGGAGCGTGGAACCACCTCTTCATTGCTGGTGTTCCCAGGTCCATCCTGACCCGGGGTGGTAGCACCTGTTAGGGTCCCAACTATAGGTAAATAGTTAGCCCCCAAACTGGGGTCAAAATACTATGTAAGTGTAAAAATAGGTTTTAATACCAGAAATACTTTGTAAAAATAAAAACTTATTACATGCAATACATCTTTGAAAAAGAAATATTAGCAGCAATAAATATTTTGTCGGCATTAAATGACCCATTGAGATGTTGATATGCCGTAAAACAAACCAAACCAATTTTAATATTAACGTTTTATACTATATAATAATTTGAATATTGTTTTAATATTAACACTTCCCCTCATTTAGAACAATGAAATAAGTACCGGGCTACTGTAGCGTGAGGTCTACCTCCCGTTTCGTCTATATCGTGAGTTCTACCTCCCGTTTCGCCTTTAGCATAAAGTCTACCGCAGCATCGAACTATAATAAAATATTGTGTGTGTATATACATATTTATTTAAACCTTATATCATCATTTATATATATATATATATATATATATATATATATATATATATATATATATATACTATTTATATTTATATTAAAGGCAGAGAGGTAAAAATAAACACTTCGTATATCTTCTAGGAATGACACGAATAGATCATTGGAATTTTTTTCTCATCATCTTCCAACAAAAATCATCAAGATGTGACTGAAACAGCTGACTACCAACACCTCGCATTTTTGAGAGAATCAACGTTTTAGCATCCAACCGCGATCGCTCAATGGCATTATGTGCTATCCGAGGCTGGGTGTATGCGTATACACCTGACTATATTATATTGACAGATTTGTCTCCTTGGTTGTGATCGAATTCAACAGAGAATAACGACAATTGATTTTCAGGACTCTCAGGTTGGGGAATAGCAGCAATACGAATTTTCACTTCTCAGCCGTCTGTTTTCTTTGGCTGAACTGCTATCACATTAACTACTCCTTTCCACCTCTCTGACTGTCGGTTTTTACTTCACTGGTAGTTGGTCACCTAGCTACTTACTCATACACTGCGGGGCCCCTTTTCTCCCTACTTATATAGATAATGGCTGGGGTCCCATTCCCCTATCCATCTGCTTGTGCTCCGGAAGTTGAAGACCACCCATTCGGCTTTTTGGGGTAGTCAACTTCTTCAAAGAACTACTTTTATGATTATCTAAAAATAATTAACATTTTTTGTTTTCCAATTCAAATGCAGCTGTAGACATAAATCCCCAAAACACTGACACTCAAGTTTTTCTCGAAGATGAACTGCAGACGAAATTCTTACAAAACTCAAATAACTAAGTGGACTTAAAAGAAAAGAAATGTATCTAATTATCTTTGAAAAATGTGTGATAAATCGTATTGTTACACCGGTCCACTTAATAAAAGTGTGGGGTTAGCATTTGCGTTTACCTTAAATCATTCGGTTTCAAAAAGGTCTTCGCATATTAAATAATTTTTTAGAGAGTAATAGAGTTTATTTATTTGAAAATAATTATAAAATAATTTCTGTAAATTCAAAATGAATGTTCATCATGGCTCATTTGCCGCTAATGGCTGCCTTTAAGTTAGCATTAAATATTAGAATGGAAAGGTTTTGGCGCGCTTGTTTACTCCTCATGGTATCAAGTAGATAATTCAAATAATAAAACTACGTGGTAAATATGAGATACTTCCCAAACGAGGAACATACGGAACGAAATGTTTTCCTCAAAGAATGAAAAAGAAAATTGGGTTCGTTATTTTTTGGGCGAAGTGATTTCTAAATATGTGGAAAGTTCTAGACACGGGAAACGCTAGGCGACGTGACAGATGAACATATTAATCAATCTATTCAATTCAAATCCTCTGACGTTCTGGGTAACAGCCTGAAACAGCATTTGTTGTTTCCCACAGCATTTGTTGTTTCCCACAGCTGAAACGATAAAATCAGTTATAATTCAGAGTTATGGAAACGAAAGAAGCCAAACGTCCACGGCATGATTTAGATGTGCCATTATATAATAAAACGAGGCATTTGGTCGCTATGTTTAGAACTGAGATGAGGTAAATCGTTTAATATAGTAGGTGTCGGCCTAAATCTGAATTCAAATATTTCAATTCAACTATTAGGTTATAATTTACCGTAGTATAGAGCGAATATTTCTCTTGCTGAACTCAAAACAAAAGGAAGAACGTGGTTCACTTATTGTTTCACTACATCGAAGCCGTTGAATTCTGGAGGTCAAAGTTTTTGTGTCCTGTTTATTTTCATATAATAACTCCTTTCGATTCTTTAAATATTGACGCTTAAACAAATAAACACACTATCGCAAGAACATACGCATTAAGACGCGCACACATATTTATCTAAACAGCCATAAGTGTGGACACAGAGAGTTACACTTGTGTCGACACCTTTTAAACATACCGACACCATTTTCATACGCGGCAATTGACTGAGAATTTCAAAAACGTCTTAGGACAACTGGCGATCAAATAAAGTTCAAAGTTCAACAAAATCCCTTCAAAAATATAATTTTCTTCAGATTATTGTACTTCTTCTTTAAAGTAAAATGTTTAAGTAGATTTAATATGGTATTTTAATTAAATCTATCATTTTCAGCGCAAAAACTTTTTTTTTATCGCTGTCCTGTTCCTAAAAGACATTCGTCAAAATTAATGAAAAGATAATTTACATTATTTTTATAAAAGCCAATTTTAAAATGTAAAATATTATTGCAAGAATTATTCAGATGAATAGACTTTTTTCTTTTTTTATCTCACTATTTCATGTGACTTTTTAGATAGATAGATAGATAGATAGATAGATAGATAGATAGATAGATAGATAGATGTGATCAGACTGAGATAGATAGATAGATAGATAGATAGATAGATAGATAGGTGTGATCAGACTGAGATAGATAGATAGATAGATAGATAGATAGGTGTGATCAGACTGAGATAGATAGATAGATAGATAGATAGATAGATAGATAGAAACAGACTGAGATAGATAGATAGATAGATAGATAGATAGATAGATAGATAGATAGATAGAAAGGTGTGATCAGACTGAGATAGATAGATAGATAGATAGATAGATAGATAGATAGATAGATAGATAGAAACAGACTGAGATAGATAGATAGATAGATAGAAACAGACTGAGATAGATAGATAGATAGATAGATAGATAGATAGATAGATAGATAGATAGATAGATAGATAGATAGATAGATAATGAACAGCTTGAGATAGATAGATAGATAGATAGATAGATAGATAGATAGATAGATAGATAGATAGATAGATAGATAAAAAAAATGAACATACATGATTTTAAAAAATGTCCTAAAATGAATAAAAACAAAATCTTATCGTCAAAATCTCAAAGGATTATGTAAATTTTTTAAAACCTTTTTAGAACGTTCGACATTTTAGTTAAATATCTTGTTTCTCCGTTGTCAACATTGTAACATAAATTAGTATCGTAAATTTTAGCGTCATTTTGCGGTCTACAACACCCTGATTTGGAAATTCTTGTAAAATCTGACAATTGTAGGATTTTAATGAAATTGCAAGATTATATTCACAAAAGAATGAAATAATTTTGAAATGTTTCTTTTTTAGGAAATCTTAGTGAAAATGTTTTTTTTACATCTATTAACCCCCACACTTATTTAATTTTATGAAATATCGAAAAATTATTTTTTTGTAAAGCTTAATGTTATATTAGTTATAAGAACATGTCCTCGGATAATTTAAATCATTAACCCCCAGTTACGGAAAATCTGCTCTGAATCCTAAAATAAGAAATGCAATAAAACTAAGACATTATTTAACTACAAATGCTTTTATGTATAAAATATGTTATGGACGCTACTGTCTTAAGAAAAAAAATACAATTGCTTTCATATTTTTGACATGTTAGCTAGAATAATTTATAAACTTTTAAATCTTTTAAAATTCTGTATTAAGTTGTAGCGGTAAAGTGATATTATTATTATATTAAGACTGTATTTACTAATAATAAATGGAAAAGCTCACTACAATTGAACGATCCTCAAGATTTTAAAAAGAATTTTGAATTTGTTTATGTGTTTATAAACGTGTCGATTTTCGTAAATACGAATGTTTAAACGTCACATAGAGAAAATAAGAGCTGTAATTATAGTAATTTTTTAAATTATTGGATATTTTCAAACATTTCAACAAGCATTTTCTTAAGTTAGACTATATAGCCAAAGTACCTAAAATTCAATAAAATATTAGATTGCTTAGAATATTTTCTTAAATTTTAAAATTACTGGATAGTTAATATATATATATATATATATATATATATATATATATATATATATATATATATATGAGAAGCATTCGCGTTATTTTCAAGTAATTGTTACAATTATGTCCCTCTTTCAAAAAAAACTCAAACATAAGTCTGTCGAGAGAGTTGTCAGCTCCTCATAACACCCACGCCGTGTTAAAAATTCTTTTCTCCGATATTTTAAACTAAAAATAATATTCAGATTAATTAATCTTTGAATAAGCTAATCTTCTTCAAAGGTTTCAGAAAAGTATATTTTATTATTGAAAGATTTTGAATAAAGAGAATTGCGTTGTGTTGATAGATTTGTCAATATGGCGTTTTTGCTGATAATAAAAACTTCATTCCAATCAATTTAAATTCACTTTGAAATAGAGCAAAGTATTTTGCTGATTAGATATATTAAAATTAATCTTTTAGCTTTAAATTTTAAACTTTTCCATTTTTTTAACTTTAGGTATCCCTTTCTTTCGAGGTACATAATGTTAAACGTTTATCGGTCTACGCATTCGAAAAACCCTGGTAAAGAAAATTCGTTCGTCGGTTGTGGATCGAACCACCACCACCCCACCCCCCAATTGCAGGGTTTGATCCAATGTGTTTAATCGTTCTAGCACGGACAACGCCATAGAAAACAGGGGGGTCTATTTTCTCTTTTTAACGAAAGCCCATCATCTTCTCTCAGACTTATTTTCTCGAAAGTATTATATAAGCTCAGTTTCGGATCCGAAACGTAAAACAAAGAATTCTTTTTACGAATTAACGGATTTATTTTTAATCCGACGTTTTTCTTACTTCAAACGTTATGAAGCTTTCGAGAAAATAGTCTGAATGAAGAGGATTTCCTTAAAAAGGGAAAATGGAGCCTTGCTTAACTGTGACGTTGTCCGTGGATATAATTTCATCAAAGAATATGTTTATGTGTTACCATTATCTTTTGAAAATTTGCATTCCATTCAAATAGAATATAAGAAATAAGAGATAGTCTTCTTGTTGAAGTACCATAATTCATTTTTATATATTAATGATCTTCGCTTGTATTTTTAAACTGATAAGTCTATTTGAATTTTGATATGACATCAGATGTGTAGAATGGGGCGCAGTTTTGGTTCCTTGATATCGATACCAATTTCCATAGATACATCTGATACTTTCTAATAAAAAATATTCATAATGTGCTGAAAACGTTTCTTATTTTCTTCCATCATCAATAAATAAAAATGCACCAATTTCCACAATTTTTTAATATAACTTCTCTTATGACAGATGTCAAAATAAAATCCAAACCGATCGTTTTTAATGGGGTTAATTAAACTAAACACCTCTCATGACATCGAAAGATGTTTTTTTCTACAATGTGAAGAAGTTTCAGAAATAGTAAGTTTTGCGATAAAGTATTTGTTTCTATCTTTATTTGTATAAATTTGTCGAGTTGTAGTTGACCGTATTTTACTGAATTTAACAAACTCTGGATCATTTGCGGACAGCGAGTCGTTCGTTTGCGAGTCAAAGTGTTTATTGTTTGCAATATAAATAGATCTGGCTATAAATTAGGACATTTGTTGGAACTGCTTATATTAAAAACTTCAAAATTTGACCAAAATATTTTGTTTGGAAATTATCTTTCATTTCATTTTTTCTTCTTGAGTTTCTCAAAACTAAAATACAACACCAGCTTTCTTTCGAGATAATTGACAACGAACTAGAAATTTAATCTAAGGCGAAATTAGTCAACAAATACAAACAAAAGGTGACTTTTATTGTTGTAAGATTTCAAATTTCACTAATACTGTAAATATTTATTAAATAAATATAAATTTTAACCAGTAAAAAAATCTGTTATTTCTTATTCGCAACTATAAAAGCTGCAAACAGAACGCTTCACACTTCTAATGCGAGGCATTTGACAGCAAGACAACATACAAAAATATCTTATCGATGAGGTTTTGGATGATAATCTTTCCAACAAATTTCTTAAAGTGAAAGCAATGGTTTTACGTTTTCACTTATTTTGCAGCAGCACAAAATATAAAATACGATTATTTCATTCTGACGAGATCTCGGAGTCGGCGGGGAGCCCATTGACACACAAATTGCCCGTTTTAGCAAACAGGGAGGTGGTGTCCCAGGAAAAGATTCTCTAACCAAGAATTCGAAGTGGGTGGCGATAAGTCGTTTTCAGAATTTATCAAAGAGGCTTTTTTTGTAGACATAAGTTTCGGGACTTGGTAATTCGACAGCATTTACTTGTTAATATAGTTCATACTAGTTGACAGTGACTAGCATAGAAAAGAACTACTGAATACTGGGATACATCTATCTATCTATCTATCTATCTCAGTCTGTTCAAATCTATCTATCTATCTATCTATCTATCTCAGTCTGTTCAAATCTATCTATCTATCTATCTATCTATCTATCTATCTATCTATCTATCTATCTATCTCAGTCTGTTCATATCTATCTATGTATCTATCCCAGTCTGTTCATATCTATCTATCTATCTATCTATCTATCTATCTATCCCAATCTGTTCATATCTATCTATCTATCTATCTATCTATCTATCTATCTATCTATCTGATGTTATGGAATAACCTGCCACCCCCATGAGTGGCGGCACTATAGGTGGTAATCACCTATAAGTATCCGTTAGAACAGCGGACAGCAGAGTCGAGCTGGGATCTTTTCTAGCTGAACTGGTCGAACTCTCTGCCTTCGGGCAGAGAGGAACCCGGACGAGGCTCCGCTGAAGGGCAGAGTCTCGTTCGGGGAGGTTGACCTACCCGATCCCGTTTATATGGGATCTACGGGCATTTTTTGGCCGATGCTACGGGCTCGGGAACCCCACATTAAATTTGGCCTTTTGCCACATGTGACTGCGTGGGGCAGTTGCTAAATAGCGTCGAACTGGGATCTGCGAGAACCAGCGGCCTTCCGATAGCAGCACGCACACAGCTGTAATGACTTGCGACGACCGTGTGCATAACTATTACTTCCTTGCTTGTTGTACTGGTTTCTACAATAAACCTCCTACTATTTATCCACCGTGTTTGTCCATTCCATATTCCTATTAGCACGGAATATAACACTATCTATCTATCTATCTATATATCTATCTATCGATGCCCGTTGGTACAGTTTGTATGACGTTTGTCCTCACGGACACATGGCACAGTGGATAAAGGCGTTGGTTAGATCCAGTGACAGGACCCAAAGAGTGTGAGTTCTATACTCGGTTAAGGCAGTGGAGAACTTTCAGAGGGAAATATTAACAGGAGATAACTGATAACTGACATCCATTAAACATGACACGTGGAACTAGAACGGTCTACCCCAGTGAGCGAAATAAAAGTTTCAGTTCGACATTCCAACCACCTGAAGAAGGCCAGAGCGTACAACGACCGAAACGTTGTAATAAATATGGCGACAAAGATGAGCACAATAGTCCGAATAATGTAAATAATGTACATAATACCTCATCTCAGAAATATAGATAGATAGATAGATAGATATGAAGAGACTGAGATAGATAGATAGATAGATAGATAGATAGATAGATAGATAGATAGATATGAGCAGTATTAGATAGATAGATAGATAGATAGATAGATAGATAATGAAGAAACTGAGATAGATAGATAGATAGATAGATAGATAGATAGATAGATAGATAGATAGATAGATATGAGCAGTATTAGATAGATAGATAGATAGATAGATAGATAGATAGATAGATAGATAGATAGATAGATAATGAAGAAACTGAGATAGATAGATAGATAGATAGATAGATAGATAGATAGATAGATAATGAAATTGACCCTGTTAATGAAAATCAGTAGATTTGTATTTAAAAACAATCTGTGCATAGATGTGTAGTAATATTCATATGTAATAATAAAAATAGTTCGCATGTAAAGTTGTCAGAGATATGTGAAAAAGTCACATAAAAATGCGAATTAACATCAGCATGGCTCACAAATAACTTGCCTAAATCAAATGTAATATTTGATTAGAGATTTATGTGAACAAAACACTAAGTAGAAAAAGAAACTTCGACAATTTAAAAAATCATCCCATTAAAAAATCATCCCATTAAAAAATCATCAAATTTCTATCCCCTGAAAATTGATGAATACCAGATTTTGCAACAGGTTGTAGTCAGTCAATACAAGATTTCCGGTCCATCTACGCAAATCTACACCAAGTGAATCTTTGAAATCGAGAGCGGCTAGAGATCAAAATACTCACCGGCTATATGGTCCCTTCTCAAAACCAAAACGCTTGTACTTCAATTTCTCCAGCAAACTGTAAGTAATAGCATTTACTAAAATTTATAAACTTTCTCAGATATCTATTATTAAATAATGTTTACTATGAAAAGATACATCCACCAAAAAACAACTTACAAAAGCATTTGTAGTTTTAAATTTTACTACGATTAAGTTTATTAATCTAGTAATTGTAATTAGTACCAATTATTCAATTAATTGCTACTATGACTACTTACTAAAGATGTTATAAAATGGTGACCAGTGAAAGATAAATTATGAATACAATTTTTCTTAAAAGATGTTTTGTTTCAGCCATATTAGAAAAAGAAAGGTTAAAAGGAAAAGAAATAGAAAGAAAATAACTAGTTATGGCGAGCGCAGAGAATGATTGGTTTTTGCTATAAGAGAAGAAGTAAAATGTTACTTCAGCGATACGGTAACGGTTGGGTTGACAACTTTACGTCTGTGGAGAAAGAGTGGAAAATAACCCTTCCCTCACAAGACCGTGTAAACGATCTTGAACTGCATCACGACTGGAAGGTGACGATTAAGCAGCTCCAGTTCAGATATGGCAGCAATAATCGATTTTTGGTCAACCCTGACTCTTGTAAAGATACAAAATATCAAGTGTCACATACTTCCTAAAACGATATATTGAGCCGACCAATTTTCCAAGCATCTTTAGCAATGGATTGTATATATGGCGGAGCCAACTAAGGGAGATAACCGCACGGAGTTATCGACCGTGATCGACGAGTTTGGGAGGACGACAACAATGGCGGGCACATAAACACACGTTCAAATCACGAATTTATTCAATCCTCTCCCACCCGCTGGTTACATGTCGTTATTACGAAAAATAAAGGTTTAAATAATAACAATATCTGATCTTCAACTTGATTATTTCATTATAACAGCAGTTATAACAAGTTGAATATGGACACCGTATCCTCACTTCGATGGGGGGGACCATGAGCCACTTTCGCCAGCAATGATTACAATATTTGGTCATATATGTCTTCTTATTAGTTATTGTTGTCAATCTCTTATTGTGCCAAATATGATTTGCTGCAAACCTATAGCGGTGTCCCTCCCAGTTTCCCACCGACCGGACAATGACGACACCACGTGTATATGTAGTTGTGTTATGGCGGAGCCAACTAAGGGAAATAATCGTACAGAGTTATCGGCCTTGACCGGGGAGTTTGGCCTGGGGAGGACACATAAACATGCAAAACACGGCTCTGGTCAATCTTCTCCCATCCGCTGGTTACATGTCGGTATTACGAAAAATAAAGGTTTAAATAATAACAATATCTGATCATCAACTTGATTATTTCGTTATAACAGCAGTTATAACAATTGTGTATATGAATTCCACTTGAGGTCTGGAGTGAACTTGAGTCCCAGGAGACGTTTAAGGCATTGAGCCCCTCACTGAGAGCTGAAGAGTTCTTCGTGACAAGAGAAAACTCAAGGTTACTAAACGATATAGCTCTGTTTTTGAAGTATTGTGAGTAACAAACAAGTTATCCCCCCCATTGAGCTACTGTAGTTAGATCGGAGATTACCTGAAAGGTTCCGATCATCTTGATTTTTGTGGTGGTGGTGGTGGTGGTGGTGCTGATGGTGCTGGTGGTGGTGCTGGCGCTGGTGGTGCTGGTGGTGCTGGTGCTGGTGGTGCTGGTGGTGCTGGTGGTGGTGCTGGTGGTGGTGCTGGTGCTGGTGGTGCTGGTGGTGCTGGTTGAGTGGATGCATTCGCAAACAGTGCTTTCAATCTGGTTTCAATCTGTACAGATCACCAGTATTCTGAGAATGTTCCTGGGTATGCCGTTAATAAAATGTAGAAAGAGAGGAGGGCCGAGAAAGGGATTTGGCGAACAATTTCACTGATCTCATTTCTTTACCTCTGAACCCCTATTCAAGTATATGCCCGCTAGCAGATGAACTAATGTATTTATTGAATAGAAATTCAACAGGCTCTGCTGTAAAACAAAAAACAAATCTTGTTACAATCAATATGATCAAAATATAATGCCTGATTAAACGTAATTTTAAAAATTGTACATTTTAGCCGGAAATCTTAAAATCTCCATGACAAATATTTGTCAAGTTACCTTTATTTTTTCTACCCATAATTTTCTTTCTAAATGGTTACCCTTCCGAAAATATGTAGAAAGCAATGAGCTATCTTTTTTTAAATAATAACAAAACAAAAGTCATTGAAACAAAGCAAGTTCAGTCGACCATTGATGACAATTCCAGAACAACGTAACTATAAACAATTTTTTCTATCCTCTGCCAGCCGCTATGATGGAGAAAACATTACCTCGAACCGTCGCCAGTGAGACACGCTGCAAGAGCCACTCAGTTTCGCGAGGCTCGTTCCTTAATCGAGACGCAATCGCACCAATCCTCCGAAGGAACGCCATCGAACGAGGGCCAATAACCCCTGAAGTCTCCACTGCCACAGGAGTAAAAAAAAAATCTATCAGCAAGAGAAGAATATTTAGCTATTTTTTTTATCTCTGCGTCTCGGGCGACGGACCCCGGCTTAACCGCGGACCTGATCAAATTACCGGCCGAAAATGTATCCGCACAGTTTGAGCTATCTTATAATTTATGTATTGGAAGGAGAATGATGTAGACATTCACAAAAGCTTAATTAATGTTTATGGAATTTTACTGTATTTGGTGTAAACAGCGTAAATTCGCTAGAGTTAATGGCAATGCTCAAGAGAAAATCGAAAGTGATCTTAGTGACAGACCACGTAGTGGCAGGTCTAATGACATTGTGAATAAGAACAAGCCCAAATAAATGCTTTTATTACAACTGAAAAAAAAAACTCTATTATAGAACTGTGTGAAAGGCTTCAGGTGAATGGTGCCAATGCTTGCTAATTAGTGCAATCAGCTGTTAAAGGATTTGTGCAAATTGTTTTCCCATAATGTTCAAAGACTTCATGAAAGAACAGAGGCCGATTGCTGCCAAAAGCTTCTGCAATGGCAGAGCACGGACAGTACCTTCCTAAACAGAAGTGTCACGGGATGATGAAACCTGGACTCCCCACTATGAATCAGGGAGCAAAAGAAGGTCAATGGAGTGATTTTCACTTCTAAAATTGAATCGAAATGTCTCCTCCATCTTGTTTCAAAGTCTGACGGTTATTATAGATACTCCAGTAATTACAGTGCTCTGAACAGTATTGCAAAAACTGATCAATATCCTATACCAATTATCAATTCATTTACCCCTAAATTTACCAAGAAAAACTGCTTTTCAAAAATAAACTTAAGTTATCACCAGATAAAATGACATGATGATGTGGCTTATACAGCAGTAACTACACTAATTTCAAAATGTTTGAATATAATTATATACGTTTCAGATTAAAAATTACGATGGTAACATTAAAATGTGCTTTATAGACAAAATGTTTATTAATGAAGAATGTGTATTTGAGCGTTTTGCACTTATAAATGATTTAAAAAGTTTAAAAGTTTAGAGGAAATCACTTAAAAAAATTTTTTGCCAAGAAATTACGTTAACGGTTTTAATTTAATTTATTTGAAAATATTACGTACATGACTTTTACTCTCTGATAAAAAGGTTACGTAAGTTTACGTAAATTTTTAGATATAATATTTTTTATCAAATCAGAATTACATTTCCTCTATCTCATAATATAAGATTATTTCCAACCGTGTTTCGAATTAGCTGATAATGACAAAGGCTTCTTTAATATTTTACAACAATGTCGACTGCCTAAGCTGAGCCCCAATCTAAAGTCTGTATCTATTGGTCACTGACAGACATTGGTAGGTTGTTGGTGCAGTATTTCACCAACTGATACCCCGACCTATCTGTTTCCTTTTCAAACGGTTGGCACAAACTCAGATAAAATATTCTAATTTCGACAGAGAATTGCTTCCAACCTATTTAGAAATATTTCCCTTTCGCCAATTGGAAATTGCCACGTGGTTTTTCAAACGTACCCTAATCCAATGTGCGGCGCTTTTCATATTTTAAACCCATGACAATCGGATTGCCAGCAACGACAATCGGTCAGTTATGTGCCATGCGTGATACACGGGTAGGCGATCATGTATCTTTCAATACATGACTGACGAGGTAGATTTTTTTCCCGCAGTAGGTTGCCATTTCTTTCTGTGGTAGACCAGTTGCCATCCAAGGCTCTAGAACCCAGTCTCTCCTACTATTTACACATAGCTGGACGGGGGGAGAAGAGGATTCGTACTTTTCCCAAGGGTATTAGCACGTATGTGAATGTAATGGATTCGACTGGAATTCGAACTCGGCTCTTTGATTTCTCAATCCGCACCGCTCCACCGTATCTCCTAACTGTCATTACTTACTAAGTATGTTTCCAGCAAATCACGTATTAAAGACAGAATATAGCAACTGATCGTAAGTTGTGATGACCACTTTGATCCTCGAGACTATTGCTGGTGGTAATTGCGTTCAAACCCTGGGCTGGGTAGTCAGACTTAAGGAGAACAGGGCAAGTAATAACTGAACTAAAAAGGAATAATAAAAAGAACAATATTAGATTTCTCTAGGTATGGATAGAAGAACGAACGAGAAGAATCTCTGTCGTTGATTTAATAAAGGGTTCAGATCGAAATTCCCTGAAAGTTGCTCGGATCGAAAGACACACGAAGATAGCCGGAAAGCACAACGGGCGAACGTTGGGATAGCAACAACAAAGATGAGGAGATTAGATTTATGAAAAAAGACATCATAAAATGTGTTTTGTGGTCATCCTGGTTGGTTGTATAATAAATGTAAAAAAAAAAACAAACAAAAAAACGCAGTAATTTCGCACTCCGCCCATTTGCCACTATTTTATCCTCTTGTGTCACATGTGGGTGAGAAATTTGGGTCAGAATCTGCTGTAGTTTGTTCCGTAGATACCCAAAAGACAATAGAATTTATGGCCTTGGATTGGAAAAACAAACACAGGAGTAGATAGATAGATTATGAAAAGGCGGAGATAGATAGATAGATAGATAGATAGATAGATAGATAGATAGATAGATAGATAGATAGATAGATAGATATGATTTGTGTGTTTACATAAAATTATTGACACCATCAAAAAAACATATTCAGTTACTCTAAATCTGTAATGTACGAAATCTGATGGTGACAGATTGAATGATGTTTTCACTATTCTAATCTGCTTAAACGATAACAAAACATACTGTCGGTCATCTCATATGTAATGCCTAAAATCCCATCGCGATAGATTAAATGATATGTTCACTATTTTAAAATGCCGAACCCGCTCTTGCTATAACAGGGTCGTTCGGTTTTAAACGAGTAAGTTACGTCATCACAGGACGATTCAATTTAATTACTAATTTGATCTTCCTAAAGACTGACGCGTCTATGGAGTCCAAAAGACACAAGAAAAGGCCGAAGTACACTACAAAATTAAATTCTTTATGATATAGATCATTTAAACGAGAAAAAAATGCTGAACGGTGTGTAGTGGACCGTGGGGTGAAGATGTGAAGAGAGAATAGAAGGTTAAAATTTCCTGCTAGCCGGTCCAGCTACATGAGAATGTTGGACTTTAATTAAGTACAAAGAAGACAAAGAAAACAAACAAGACCGATATATATGTGTAAACAAATATATATTAATAACAAGTTACACAAAGACATTAACAGTTACATAGTGTTTGTATGGAGAAATTATGTGTGTGTGTTGTGAGTGTTCATACGTACGTGTATTGTTCTTAGCGTGTTCCCAGAATTTGGGAAACGCTGTATCTGTGAGAGGTCACATATTGGTGTTAGTTGAAAAGAGAGATTTACCTCACCTCCACGCAAGGTGGCGGCCCAAGGCCTAAGTGGAAAAGAGAGATCAAAGCGAAGAGTCAGCCAGTATTTATAGCCAGGGGAGAGAGACCCCTGTTGAAGGATTTTGCTGTTACAGTTACGGAATTTGACCTAAAACTCGAAACATTCAACGGTTTTCTACCATATTTGCTACCATGTTCAACTACATTGATAAGTGCTTAAATTTGAAAAATATGTCCGCGGTTGTTTGACAGAAACCAACCGTAAAATAAGAAGGAGCATACCGCCATGTTTGAATCGATTCATAACCGGTAATAAAAAATGGATATTTTCACCGATATAAAGTGACGTGTTAGTGTATTCTACTTTAAGCTGTTAGTAGTCAATGTCACGATTACAGCAGACATTTATTATCAGTAACTAGAGCATTAAAACACTACTTTGATGGAAAAGAATCCGAGTTTGATTCATCTCAAACAAAGCGGGGCATCTGCGAAGATCGATGACCTCGAATAAGAAACATTCTACATCCACCTTATTCTTCAAATCTTATACAGCTATTTTTCAAATCTTATACAGATATTCTTCAAATCTTATACCACCTATACTGAACATTAAAAGACATGAACAGTTTGAAACGACACTATGTTATTTTTCTTCAAATCAAAAAAACTTTACCAGAACAGTTTATTAAACTTGTGAATCATCTGAAAGCTGTTATTGATAATGATGAAAATTATAGTAATGAATAAGATCCAGAGACGGATATGAAACGTAATTGGCCGTGATCTGGCATCTCGTCTGCAGTCGCTCTCTCACAGACGTGCCGTCGCCTCCCTCTGTCTTTTTACAAATACTTTCATGGTTACTGCGCCGAGGAGCTGCTTTCGCTGGTTCCCAAATTTCATGAATGTAAGCGTTCACACCCTTTCACTGTCGAAACTGTTAAATGTAACCGTCTCTTCTACTCCAATAGCTTCATGTCTCGCACTTCTCGCCTGTGGAACTCCCTCCCTTTTTTCTGTTTCCCTGATAGCTATAATCTCCAACTAGGAGTTTGCAA